>OZ012740.1:23684394-23958417 GCA_963859935.3 Lathyrus sativus | reverse complement strand
GAGTGTAAAAACTACAAACTCTGACAATTTCATCAAACATCTTCCTTCTAGCTATAAATTACCAACTATAGTAATTTCATATAAGAGATATTTTGCCACATCATAACATTCTCCATACAGAGCGTCTAACATGTGTTGAACTTGTAAACCGTCTCTCCCACATGATGTTCCTTTGGTGAGATATAAATACATAGTATACGTTTGACTTCACCTTTTTAGGATGTTATTTGGAAGTAGGAAACAGGCCTAGAAATGCAAAAAGTTTATAGGAAATGGTAAATGGGATAAGTACCTGTTTCACCCAGATGGAGATTTTCTCCTTTGCAAGTGATGGTTCAGGCACAAAGTCTTTTCCATTCTCCTCCTCTGATGCAGAAATTGCGAAAGCTATTGGGTTCTTGTCGGTGATTTGTTCGGAGGTGGTGAAAGTTACCATTTTTCTTATCTTGAAGCTATGTGGAAGAAAAGATTTACGAGTAAAAAGACTGATGCGTATTAGTGGTTGGAGTTAGAAGATTTGAAATGAAGAAGTGATACCGGTATTTATAGAGGATGGTGGTAAGCAATCGTCCGACAAGTGGCATTCACGTGGCAGTCGGAGACGTTTCCTATTCAGGAAGTGGAATAGTTAGTAGGCAAAAGTAACTTCCCACTTTCTTAGAAAGTATGAGTAATGATGGTTTTTCAGCAAAAAGCCATGCAAAGCAAACATTTGTGAAAAGGCACAATGATGAAGTTGACATCAGCAAAAGGATTTTGAATAATGTCAAAAATCATTTAAAAAATGTCACTTTTCTCCTTTTGACTAAAAGGAAAGTCGAAATATGGCATTTTTTTGGAGGGGGGGAGGGGGCAATTGTGACCTCGAATTTTCGACACAAACCTTGAATGTAAGAATTTGACAAGTTTTTGGAAGATTGTTTGATGACTTGGATTTTGCTTAGGTCAAAGTGGTCAGTTACGACCATAGAGTCAGATTTGTATTTTTAGAGAATTAGACATGTCGAAAAATGATAGGTGTCCTTGGTCGAACTTTCAAGTAATTTGTTAAAGATCATGGATACGTAAGCTTTGAACTTAGTGAAATTTAGAGTTTTCAATATGATGTTGCTCCATGCAGTCGAATGAGGCACAAGCAGATAAGATCAGACAATTATTCTAGAACATGTGGAAGTCTATCGGGAATGAAGATTGCATGGAGATGAAGACGTGACATAATTTGCTGAGTCGACCGTTGTAGACGGTTATGTTAGGACTAGTATATAAGTAGTGTTCACTTGTAGTTTTAGGGGTTTGCAATTTTACACAAATTCCATAAACTCAAAGTATCCAAGTGTTTGGTGAGAAAATAGTGATCTGAGAATATATGTATTTGCGTTCCACTTCATGAATTAAATTCTTTATTTTTAAGTCATTTACTGCATTGAAAGTTATTTTGAAGTTTCTTTTAATTTCGACTTTAATGTCAAACATGTTTCAAACTCATAAAATTTGTGCACAATATGTCTTGAGATCTTTTCGAGTTTAATCTCTTAAGCAAAACCAAACTTATTTTGTTTATCAAATTTCACAGTAAACACTATCATGATTTAATGACGACTCAATGATTTAAAAACTACAAACTCTGAAAATTTCGTCAAACATCTTTCTTCTAGCCATAAATTAACAACTATAGTAATTGCATATAACATTCTTCATACAAAGCATCTAATATGCGTTATACTTGCAAATCATTTATACCATAATATCCCTTTTGTGAGATATAAATGCATAGGATATATTTGACTCACGTTCAAAGCATCTAAATTTGATTTTTAACATATTTAAATGCTCAAATCAAATTGATTAAGCTTTCTAAAATTATTTCTATTTAAAGATATGATATATAATTTTTGAGTCTAAATAATATTTTTATATTAAAATATATTGTTTAATTTATTTTTATAAAAACTTATCCAAACAAAAATATTTTACATTTAACTTAATTTTGAAAAATTAATTGACTAAAAACCAATTTTCTTTATTAAAAATCAAACACACATATAAATTGTTGACCAACTTTATTAAAATACCATGGGCTAGTAGTTGTATCCTTAGTCAAAGTGGAACAAGAATCAAATTTGAAGTGTAGCATTATTTCTCTACTCACTCACTCATGCATTTCATTTGTGTTTAGTTAGTTTGTTTCTAACTTGATTTCCAACTCATTTGGCTATAAATAGATGATGTGGGTCATGCTAACTTTTCATGATTCACATTCATTAAATAGAATAATGTCCATTCAAATTCATGCAATTATAGTTGTGGGCCATTGCTCTATTACATCCTCTACCATAAAGTTTATAAAATAAATGGTTCCTATTATCATTTGTGTGTATAAAACAAAAGCTACAAAGACTTCAATTTGCAAACTCAATCATGCTTTATAGCTAATACAATATGATTCGCCAATTGTGGACCAAACATTATCTAATAGCTTAAATGATTGGAAATTAAATGAGAGATGCTAGTCTAAAGAAGACTAAGAATGGACTAGACCAATTATATTAATATATGTTTTAGTGGAAGGATCTAAATTTGATTTTGAAAGTGGAAAATTTATTATACTAACATCTTTGAATGTTAAAGTATCAAGTAGTATAATTAGTTTTTTATTTATTTAAGAATTGATTCTAATGGAAAGTTCAAATTTATAATTTTGACTCTAAAATTGATTTCTACATTTTTTTATTTATTATTTAAATAAATTCTCATGTCAAAAAAATTAATTTTCCATCCTTAAATTTGGAAATTAGTTGAATTATTGACTAATAATTTTTAATTATGATTTTTAAATAGGTTGAAGAATGAATTTTAACTCTCAGCTATAAGTTCTTTAGTTTTTTTTACACAAATTCTTTGGCTTTTTTAAAGAGTGTTTTGTACAAAATTTAAGGTGTTTTGTATTACTAATTATAAAAACGCGTGAAATAAAATAAGTCAAAATAATACTGCCTCTTATCTAAATTATAAATCATTTTACCTTACCTTTTCAATGTAATATTAATGACATTTTTTCCAATATACTCTTAAGTATTATTATTATTTATTCTTTCAACTATTTTAATGTTTCTCTCTTGTGTAATTATGAGGGGCATTACAGTAAAATCATATATAATTTTTTTTTTTTATAAAATAATAATTAAGTTTCTTAATTCGTATGAAATGTTTAAAACGTCTTATAATTTGAGACGGATGGAGTAAAACATAAAAGTGTATGAAAATTTTATTTGGTTTATATAGTGTGAATAAAAAATAATCTTTATATTAGAACATAAGTTTAAGAATAACGTTGAGTACTGATATGCATCCCCGAAAGAAGGTCCATGCGTTTCGGAAATTTATGTTTATATTTGTCTAATATTTTAAATTTTAATCTCCTTTTCTCTTATAATTGATGTTAAATATGATGCACCAGAATATGTTTTCCAAAGATATTATGATGATGAATGTTAAATCTAATGAAGTGAATGGTGATGTTAAAATGGATGAAGTGAAAGATGATGTTAAAACGGATGCTAGATCGGTTGTTGTCGAGGTAAATGTTTGTGAACAATTTACAAATAAACAAGAGTTTATTGTTCATGAATATATGTTATAATGGGTCTGTGTGGAGGTCGGGAAATTGCGGTTTGACATTATAATCGAAAGGCCAGACAATCGTTCTAATAGAAGGCAAGAATTTGTAACAATGAGATGCGAAAGAAGTGGCACGTACCAACCATTAATTCAAAAGTTGAAATGTGATGACACTGAATCGATAAAATGTGAGTGTCTGTTTAAATTGCATGTATACTGCAATGAGAATGATACATAAAAATTTAATGTAGTTTATGATATACATAATCATGCCTTGTGTCACAAGCTAGTCAGACATCCCATTGTATGTTTCCTTATTATAGAGGAGAACAAACTTATTTCGAACCTGACATTAAACATGGGGCGTTGAAAAACATACGTGCAACTTTAAAATGGAAAAGACGTCAAAATATTTCAAATATCAAGCAAGTATACTATGTGCACGCTTGAAATAACAAGGCAATAACACGTCTAAGGTCTGAAATGCAATAATTGTTGAAGCTTTTGGATGATGACCACTATGTTTTTAGGTACAGAGTTTGTAAGAATAAAGTCACAGTTTGAGATATATTATGGAGTCATCTTGATTCCATCAAGTTGTTCAATACATTTTCCATTGTGCTTTTTGTAAATCGGATGTCTTGAAACAAAATATAAACGGTTTCTTTATGGTCAAGAAACACACAAGGATTAGGGTTAACAAAGAAAATAAGATAAAACAACAAGGATTAGTTATAAACTATTATTTTTTCCTTTCTCTTAGAAACAAGATTACAAGTATACAAGAATAACAAAATAATCCCTCTCTCTCTTGAAATTATGATTTTATCTTCCTATTTTTCCTTATTCTAAGATGAGAGACTAGCATGCTATTTATAAGAAAACTAACACACTAACCTAATAGATCTTTTAACAATTACCCATTACAAGCTAACTTAGGGTACAAGCTAACTTAAACAATTGGGCAAACAAGCAAGGGCAAATTCAACATGCTGACAAACCTATCAATATTGACTAATGCATGTTAGAATAATCTTCGACTACAACACGCATTACTCGCGAACAGACTTTGGTCATACTAAAGTACGATCTAATATCTCACAAATCTTCACCTTGGATCTAAATCTATGACATCAAGAAACTAGCTTTCTTCATGCAGCTTTATCAACTGCATACAGTGGAAAAACTTGCACCTGGGCAACGTCTTGGTGATCATATCAGTAGCATTATAATTTGTCGAAACCTTCACCACTTGGACTTCTCCACGCTCGATTAACCTTTTGATCAGTGCATTTTGATGCATATTCTCTTATGTTTGTACTTAGGCATTTCCTTAGTTTGTTTTATTTATTTTACTATTTTATTATGTTTTTATAATTAAGTCTTTATTTGTCGTTAATCTACTTTCGCAGCTTATTTTCAGCTTTAGTGGTTATTTGATACCCGTCCACAGTTCGGATCATAACTGGAACTACAAGAATCGGATTTACGTGTTCTACTAGGCGTTGGAAAGAAGAGATAAAGAGCTACAACTTTTATGTTTTATTCAAAAGCTGATTCAAAGTGTAGCGGGTTCGTATAATTTGTTGAAGTAAGGACCCGAATTCTGCCTTTAGGAATATTTAGTTTTGGGCCGGGTTTTTTTTTTATGTTTTTCGACTCAGTTGGGTTAGAAACCGGATTTGATACTTCCATATACATAGTTGCAGCAGTTCTACTGTTCACAACTTTCTTTTCACGATTTTAATTTGCTTTCAACAATTGTAATGGAGAACTAATTCCCACGGACAAATCCTGTTGTGTACGGGTTCCATCGCTTTGAGGTTATTCTAATACTAATTTAACTTCGATTTCTTTCAATCATTTTCTATGAAGTCATTTTCTTAATTTAATTGCTCTTCATAGGATAGAATTGATTAAATTCGATTGTATGCATGTTCCTAAATTTAATTGCGTGTTATCGTTGTTTAATTTGTTAACTCGTTATATTCTTAACCGTTTGCTTAATTCGGTAAACAAGAACATAATTCATTTGATTTTGATAAGCGCTTGTCTAACTGATCTCATAATCGAATAGGGTCGAAGCCGCTTAGAGGTTGGTGTTATAATAGCCGATGATAAGTCGGAATTCGAATCAGTAGGATTAGCCGTTTTAGCTTATTTTAATAATTACTTATTTGCACTATTTTTTTTAATCGAAACTCAAACCCCCCATAAACTATCACTATAGTTGGTTAAATTCAATATAAGAATCTTTGTGATACGACTCGAGTCATTGCCGTTAAACTACCATTTTTCAAACTACTAATTTTTTATCCGTGCGCGACAGCGGATCAAATTGGTGTCGTTGTCGGGGATTCTTGTTAATTTTAGCCAATTTTAGAATTTTAATTTTAGAGTTTTGTTAGAGTTTTTTTTATCTTTTTTTGTTTTTTGTTTTTTGTTTTTGTGTGTTAATTTTCAGGGTTGCAGAATAGGGGTAAGCGTTTCAGCCTATCAGGTAAGTTAGAAGCTACTGTTTCGATTTGCTCCGAATTTTTTTCCAGAAAATCCAAAAAAATCAACGAACAATACTCTTTTAGAAGATTTTGACCCTGAAAATCACAAATTTATTATTTTTTTATTTTATTTGATTTAATTTCTATTTTCATATTTTCAAAAAAATCTGAAATTTTTTGTAAGGATTTATTCTGATTTTATTTGATTTTTAGTAATATTTTGACGATTTTTAGATTTTATTTTATTCGCTTTTTTATTTTTTTCATTCTTTTTCTAAATAGGGACATTGTTGGTATTTTCTTAATTGTTGTTGCATTGCTGAATTAGTTCTTTGTTTTTTTTTCTTTGTTGATTTTCCTATTAAATTTAATATGGCTAACCAAAGAACTTTCAGAGAACTTGTTGTTCCTGATGTGAATTATAATGATTTATGTATTAAATATCATGTTGTTACTGTACCTTTTGAATTGAAACCTAGTTTAATACACTTGTTGCTAAGGTTTAATGGTCTTGCAGGTGAGGACCCGTACATGCATCTGAAAGAATTCCAAGTTGTGTGCTCTACAACTTTGAGACCTGAAGGAATCACAGAAGATCACATCAAGCTGAGAGCCTTCCCGCTTTCACTACAGGGAGTTGCCAAAGATTGGTTTTACTATCTTGAGCCTAATTCTGTCACAACCTGGAACGATTTGAAGAAAGTCTTCCTACAGAGATACTTTCCTTCCTCATGAGCTGCCTCAATCAGAAAAGATATATGTGGTATTAGACAGATTGACATGGAATCATTGTCCGAATACTGAGAGAGATTCAAACAATTAGTGTTCAGATGTCCGCAACACCAGATTACCGAACAGTTACTTATCCATTATTTCTATGAGAGATTGCTACCAATGGATAGAAACATTTTAGATGCTGCTAGTGGTGGATCACTTGTTGATAAGACCCCCGACTCCTGCCAAAGCCTTGATTGAGAATATGTCACTCAACTCCCAACAATTTATAACTAGAAACAATTATGTCCAAAGAAAAGGTGTGAATGAGATTTAGGTTTCTTCTTACAACAAAGCTCTAGAAACCAGACTTGATGAGCTTACTTATTTAGTGAAACAACAATTAAGGTTAACATTACCACCACCACATAACCCTCTACAAGTAACCACCTTTGCACCTTTTGGACCTTCACTAGAGGACCTTGTCAAGCAAATGGCTATAAATGATCTCCAATTTCAGCAACGGACAAATTCTAGTATTCAGACCTTATAAACACAAATTGGACAGCTTGCCACTTCAATGAATGTCATACAACAAGCTCAAGGATCAAGCCAAATATCTGCCCAAATAATAGTAAATCCTAATGTTCCTAGCCCTAATGTGAGCGCAATGCCCTTAAGATCCGAAAATTTTGCAGAACCAGCCCTAGAGAAAAATAAAGAAGTTGTTGAGGTCACGCCTGAACCTAAACCTGAACCTTCCGTTGTTGTTGAGCCTGAAAAAGAGTATGTACTGAAAAATAAGAAGATTGATGAGGAAGAAGATAATTTTGTTTTTCATATTGAATTGATTTCTGAGTTGGTTGATGATACTTGTACTGATTTGTTTGCAGCTGATTTTCCATCATTGTCTTATTTTGATGATAGTTACTCATATGATGACTGTATTGAAATTAATCTTTATTCTGAGATTGAGGCTGCCTTGCAGGTTAACATTTTTCCTACAGATGGAGTTGTTGAATTTGTTTATACAGCTGAAGCTCTCGACATCTTGGCTGCCCCAACCAAACATTCTACTGAACAACCATCTTCTGAACCACTTTATGAGGATTTATATTATTCATCAAAACTTCAATTTGAGCAAGAAGAAAAGTTATTGCAGGAACATAAAAGGAAATTGGATGGACCTTGGTTGACACTCGTGATTTTAGCTCATCCATGAGTATGCGTAGGGTCTCAATTGAAGATAGAAGAAAAGTGGTGAGGCAACTCCTTAATCCTTTGATTCTTGATGTTGTGAAAAAGGAAACCACTTTCACATGCCCATTAGACACTTTTACTTGTCGAAGATTCTTCTTTGATCCTAGAATAAAAGTCGAAGGCACTAATAAATATGTCAAGGTCAATGGATACTACCCAAAGTTACTTTATGACATCCCTGCTTTGGGAGAGGAGTCTGTAGAAGATCTCTCTTTGGGAAAGGCTGCTTATGTGATCACCTATCCACCTTGACTCCTAGTGTGTGTTCTTTACTTTTTCTCACTCTTATTTAATAGTTATGTTCTTTCATTAAGGACAATGCATGTTTTAAGTGTTGAGGAAGGAACCATTCTTTGTTTTATTTTCTTTATGTTTTCTTTGTTTTGTTTTGTTTTATTTTCTTTAAGTGAAAAAAATTATTAAAAAAAAAATAGACTTAGAAACACAATGCATCTTTAAAAAATTTTAGGCTATAGATTAATTTGAGGTAAGATTGTGGAAACTTGGGAAAAATTCATAAGATCGGTATCGTTTTAACACCTTAAGTCTCCCGAATATGAAAATCGATTTAAATACTTGTTATGACATAGCCTTGAGTTCTCATCCTTTAATAACTTTTAAGTAATTTATCTAGCAGTCAACACCATCTAGAAATCACACACTAAGTAATTAAGCTAATGCAAATAAGTGAATGATCTCGTGCTTAATAAGAAGTCTAAATAGGAATTCGCCTTTTAAGTTAGGTGACCCTCACCCAATCACTTAGGCTAACGGATGTGAAACCTTAAAAAAAAAGTGTTTAATTTTGAATTGTTGAAAATATATGGATCATAGTCACTAACAAGCTTATTTACCATGTGTGTGAATAGATAAAAGGCTTAATGTGATTGCATTGGAATGAAAGAGAGCAAAAAGAAGGATGAGTAAGTTAGACTTAAGCATAATAACATGATTTGGATTGGTTTGTATAAGATGGAGCTTTATGACCGCACAATTGCGGATTTGTGTTCCTACGATATTCTTAGTATACAAAATTAGTACCTATCGATGCAATCTTGACCGAAGAAGAGTTTACAGCCTATAATGAACATCTAAATGCTTTTGTTTTTCATGAGTCTTGATAATATTTTACTCAGAGTGCAAAAGTTCAAGTGTGGGGGAGTTTGATCAGTGCATTTTGATGCACATTTTATTATGTTTATACTTAGGCATTTCCTTAGTTTGTTTTATTTATTTTACTATTTTATTATGTTTTTATAATTAAGTATTTATTTGCCGTTAATCTATTTTCACAACTTATTTTCAGCTTTAGCGGTTATTTGATATTTGTCCACTGTTCGAATCATAACTAGAGCTAAGAGAATCAGATTTATCTGTTCTACCAGGCGTTGGAAAGCTGAGACAAAGAGCTACAACTTTTATGTTTTATTCAGAAGCCGATTTGGAGTGTAAAAGGTTCGAATAATTCATTAAAGTCAGGTTCTGAATTCTGTCTTTAGGAATATTTAATTTTGGGTCGGGTTTTTTTTTTTTATATTTTTCGACCCAGTTGGGTTAGAAACCGGATTTGATGCTTCCATATACCTAGTTGCAGTATCTTTACTGTTCACAACTTTCTTTTCACAATTTTACTTTGCTTTTTACAATTATAATGGAGAACTAATTCCCACGGGCAAATCCTGTTGTGTATGGGTTTCATCGCTTTGAGGTTATTCTAGTACTAATTTAACTTCGATTCCTTTCAATCCTTTTCTATGAAGTCATTTTCTTAATTTGATTGCAATTGTTTGCTTAATTCGATTGCTCTTCATAGGATAAAATTGATTAAATTTGATTGTA
The DNA here is from genome assembly GCA_963859935.3 of Lathyrus sativus. Lineage (NCBI taxonomy): Eukaryota > Viridiplantae > Streptophyta > Magnoliopsida > Fabales > Fabaceae > Lathyrus > Lathyrus sativus. The sequence continues at coordinate 23,948,488 of OZ012740.1, read as the reverse complement.
TGCATGTTCCTAAATTTTTGCGTGTTATCGTTGCTTAACTCGTTAATTCGTCATATTCTTAATTGTTTGCTTAATTCGGTAAACATGAATATAATTCATTTGATTTTGATAAGAGCTTTTCCAATTAACCTCATAATTGAATAGGATCGAAGCCGCTTAGAGATTGGTGTTATAATAGCCGATGATAAGTCGGAATCCGAATCAGTAGGATTAGTCGTTTTAACTTATTTTTATAATTACTTATCTGCACTATTTTTTTAATCGGAACTCAAACCCCCCCCCCATAAACTGTTACTATAGTTGGTTAAATTTAATATAAGAATCATTGTGATACGACTCGAGTCATTGTCGCTAAACTACCGTTTTTCAAACTACTCATTTTTTATTCGTGCGCGACAACGGATCACCCTCTGACGAAATGCAACCTCACGTTAATATGCTTGGTTCGCTGATGATATGTTGAATTCTTCGACAGGTGTATTGCACTTTGACTATCACATTTAAAAGTGATAACTCGACCTTGAAGTTTCAGCTCCTTTGCAAAACCTTCAAGCTACAATGCTTCCTTCACAACTTCAGTTAAGGCGATATATTCCGCTTTAGTGGTTGATAAGACAATAACCTTCTGAAGTGTTGCCTTCCAACTGATTTTTGTCCCAAACATAGTGAACACATATCCAGAAATAGATTTTCTGGAATCCATACAATCTGTATAATCAAATTTGACATATCCTTCAACTACTGCTTTACTATCTTCACCCAAGGCTCCACCATAAATTAAGACCCTATTCAGAGACCCATTTATGTACCTTAGAATCCAATTCAATTCTTGCCAGTGAGCCTTTCCAGGATTCGTCATGTACCTTCTTACAAGACTTACTGCATATGCTATGTCGGGTCTAGCACAAACCATAACATACATCAAAGACTCCACTATATTAGCATATAGAAAGCTATTCATATAAGTTCTTTCGATATCAGTGTTGGGACACTGATCTATACTCAACTTGAATTGAGGGTTTGTCGGAGTCACAATAGGTTTTGAATTCGACATACCATACTTTTCGAGAATCTTCCGTAGGTATGCCTTTTGAGATAAGCATAATTTTGACTGCTTTCTATATCTTCAGATGTCAATCCCAAGAATCCTGGATGCTAGTTCCAAATCCTTTATGTCGAACTCCTTATTGAGTTCAGCATTTACCCTCATTACATCTTCGACATTATTTCTTGCTATTAGAAATACCATCCACATAGAGCAACAAAATAACAAATGAATTACCCGGTCAAAATCTGAAGTAAACACAGTGGTTTAACTGACTTTTGATGAAACTTGTGCATGCCATGAACTTATCGAATCTCCTATTCCACTGTTGAGGAGATTGTTTCTGTCTATATAAATATCTATTCGGTTTGCACACATAATATTCCTTCCCTTTTTTGAAACACCCTTCAGTTTGTCTCATAAGTCTTGTTTCATCTAGATCATCATACAAGAACACAATCTTCACATCCATCTATTCCAGTTTAAGGTTAAATTGTGCCACTGTGGCAAGCAACATTCGAGTGGATTTGTGCTTCACAACAGGAGAGAACACGTCATTGAAGTCGACACTTTCTTTCTGAGCGAACCCTCTAGCGACCAATCTTGCCTTGTATCTCTTCGACGACACTCATTCGATCCCTTTCTTAACTTTGAAAATCCATTTTCAGCTGACTAATATGACTCCAATAGGTTTCTTTATCTGTTCCCAGGTGTTGTTAGCATGAAGAGATTCCATCTCATAATCCACGCCCTTCAGCCATTCAGTCTTCTTTCGACTCCTCATAACTTATTTATAGTCTCTAGGTTATTTGTCTAGAACCTCGCTTGCAGAGATTAAGGCATAAGCTATAAGATCTGCATACTCAAGTCTCTGAGTTGGCTTGATGACTCACCTCGACCTGTCTCTTGCTAGCAGGTAGTCATTATCAGTTTCCTCATCTTCGACAACATCTTCTGCATCTTCGTCGACTTCATATGGGATACACAATTCAACATTAATAAGTTCCACCTCAATAGGAATCTCTCATTGTTCCAACTCTTCGTCACTATCATCAGTTTTCTTGAAAGCCATCTCTGCTTCATTGAAAACTACATCTCGATTGATGATACACCTCTTGTGATCTGGCTCTGGGCACCATAGCCTATAAGCTTTGACTTCTTCAGGGTATCCCATGAGCATGCATTTCAGAGCTCTATATTCGACCTTGTCTTGCCTAATATGAGTATAGGCTATGCAGCCAAATACTCTCAGTTTGTTGAGACTAGGTAGACGTCCCGACCGAACTTCTTCAGGTGTCTTCATTCTCAAGGCAGTCGAGGGACATCTATTTGTCAGATAGGCTATTGTCGAAACAACCTCTGCCAAAAACACCTTCTTCAATCCAACACTAAATAATATGCATTTAACCCTTTCAGGGATTGTTCGATTGAATCTCTCAATTAAGCCATTTTATCGAGGAGCACCTGCTACAAACTTATGCCTTGCTATCCTAGACTCAACACAGTAACTGACGAACACTTCGTTACAGAACTCAAGGCTATTGTCGGTTCTCAACCTCTTAACCTTTTTTCTAGTTGAGTTTCGACCAGAATCTTCCAACTTTTGAAATTCTCAAAAGTTTCATCCTTCGTCTTCTAGATGAATACCCATAGCTTTCTGGAACAGTCATCAACGATGGATAGAAAATACCTTGCACCTGAGTGTGGAAGATTCCTTGCAGGCCCCCAAAGATCATCATGAATATAATCTAGAGATATATGTGTTATTTGCTTGCCTTTGTTAAACTTTGCCCTATAGGATTTACCAAATACACAAGATTCACAAAACTCCAACTTTTCGACTTTGTCACCTCTAGCAGGTTCTACTTCCCCGATTCGACTAGGCCTCTTTCGCTGACATGGCCCAATCTCATGTGCCATAATTCTGTCTTCGAAACAGGTTTTGTGAATGCAAAATTTGTCAAACCACTTACAACCTCAGCCTCAAGGGTATACAAGCCTTGTTTCTTCACACCTCTCAAGACTTCCTTCGACCCCTTAATGACTCTTAGGATACATTTATCTCCTTGAAAAACATATCCCTTCCTGTCAAATTCACCAAGAGAAATCAAATTTCTCTTCAAATCAGGTACATACCTGACTTTAGTCAATAACCTTATTGACTCATCATGGAGCTTGAATCTCACATATCCAATACCTGCAATTTTGCAAGATTTGTTGTTTCCCAGCAGCACTGATCCACCATCTTGATCATATAGCTCCTCGAGCAATTCTCTGTTTAAAGTCATGTGCCAAGTGCAACCTGAATCCATAATCCACTATTTTCTTGAGTCGCCACTTGAAACCACAAGGACATTAGATGAGTCAAAATCATCTTGAGCAATGGTTCCATTGCCATTATCCTTACCTCCATGATTTTTTAGGTGTTCAGGGCATACCTTTCTTGTGTGACCCTTCTTCTTACAGTGATAACATCGAATACCAGATGTTTCGCCACTATAAGACTTCTGCTGACTTTTACCTTTCTTCTTGTCAAACTTACCATCCTTTCGCAAGAATTTTCCCTTAACGGCCAAACATTCGCCCACCATCGAAGGTTTATGCTTCTTTCGTTTGTTCAAGTCCTTAGAATACAAGGTTAATTGAACTTCTTCAAAGCTCGGGGACTCCCTTCCATACAAAAGAGTTTCTTTGAAGTGAGCATGTGTTATGGGTAAAGCATACAATATCAACAGTGCTTGATCTTCATCATCGATCTTCACATCAATATTTTCAAGATCAAGAATCAACTTGTTAAACATATCCAACTGCTCAGCCAACACTTTTTCTTCACTCATATTGAATGAATACAAATCTTGCTTCAGGTAGAATCGATTCACCAGAGATTTGGTCATGTACGAACTTTCAAGTTTCACCCATAACCCCGATGTTGTAGTCTCCTTTGATACCTGTCGAAGAACCTTATCACCAAGGCTCAACAATATTGTGTTGTGGGCTTTCTCAATCATGCCCGTCTTTTCTTTTCCCATTAATGCAGCGTCCATGGTTGCCTCTTCCTTCAATGCTTCCAAACAGCCTTGTTGAACCAGTAGGGCTTTCATCTTCAAGCGCCACAGACCGAAGTCCACTTCGGTGAACTTTTCAATATCATACTTTGTTAAAGGCATCTTCTCCCCGCTTACCGCGCCAATTTTTTGTGAATAGGATGTCTTGAAACAAAATATAAATGATTTCTTTCCTTTCTCTTAGAAACAAGATTACAAGTATACAACAAGAAGAAACAACAAGGATTAGTTATAAAATGTTATTCTTTCCTTTCTCTTAGAAACAAGATTACAAGTATACAAGAATAACAAAATAACCTCTCTCTCTTGAAATTATGATTATTATCTTCCTATTTTTCCTTATTCTAAGATGAGAGACTAGCATGCTATTTATAAGAAAACTAACACACTTACTTAATGGATTTTTTTAACAACTACTCGTTACAAGCTAACTTTAACAATTGGGCTTACAAGAAAGGCCCAATTCAACATGTTAACAAACCTAGCAATATTGACTAATGCATGTTAAAACAAACTTCAACTACAACACACATTACTTGCGAACAGACTTCGACCATACTAGAGTTTGATCAAATATCTCACAGTGCTCATAATTTATTCAACATATATGACCAACAAGTATAGACTTCAACTTTGAAAAACCGTTGGTGTTACTTCGACGACGAAGACTTTTTCAGCGGGTTTTGCATTTTTGGAATCTGAAAAAAAGAGGATAGCATTACACGAGCTTTGAAAATGTGCAAGACTATATTGAAGGATCAAGAAACATGGCAAATGCAATTGCCACTGATTACGACACCACATTGATGAATTCAGTTGCAAATATGTTTCCTACATCGTATAAATTACTTTGTATGTATCACATAACAAAAAATGTGAGAAGTCGACTAAAAACAGCGGTATGCATCAAACAAATCAATGGTGAAGATGGAAAAATGGTCAAACCTAGTGTGGTGTTGAAAAAGATAATGGATGTCTGAAATGGTATAATAAATTCTTCCATGGATGAATTATTTAACAAATCTGTAATGTATTTCAGGATAATATGTGCGATATATCCATATTTCCTAAAATATGGTGAGACTACTATTTTGGACTAGGTGAAATAGGATATTGTTTGTGCCTGAATTGACCAGGTTAGAAACTTTGGCAATATAACAACCAACATGGTTGAATCTGCACATGTCTGTTTGAATTAATGGAAATTATTTTCTTTTAATTTAATTTTCATTTCTTCATTTTTCATCATGTAAAATTACTGCTTTCCAGCCAAATGTCAACAGGCTTCAATGCCCACCCAAAGCGAGCAAGCAGTACCATAGGAAGTAAATGAAAGGCTCTCAGTTTTATTCATGTAGGATATGAGTATATTCATGATGAGTTAATCCATGTATAACAAGTCTTTGTAATTGGGGTTCAACATTGATCCACCATTGACAGTAGTGAAGGCGGTTTGTGGATGTGAAGTTCCATCAATATCGTTTGTGGTTTCTATGCTAGAGAGAAGGATAAACGACGATGTTGTTATGTGATAATCCCAGTACAAGATAAATCATATTTGTAAAGACTATTAGCAAATTCAACAATGAAAAATCAAAGAAAGAACATGTTGTAAATCATCATAAAAGACATTATAAAAATAACTTTTATGTCAATAAAAGGAATCATGTTTTTAGACATACTTGTTTCTATTGTAATGCAAAAGGACATACTTTTAATGCTTGTTACATAAGAAATTGTGGAATATTTATGTTTAGTATGTATAATTGAGGAAGATATCTAGCCCAAAAGGACCCAAAGAAAATTGGGTACTAAGTATTATTAATTATTTTGTAGGTACTTAAAGATCATATGCAAGTATTGTCAAATTATGATTGACCATTCAAGATACAAGACCATATGATATTATAGTTCTAAAACTTTTTATTGAATGAAAACTGTTTTGAAGAAGCATCAACATTGATATTAACCTTGATTTTCATCGATATTTATTAAGAAGATAAGTGTCTAATTATGTGCTATTAATTTTTATCTATCATGTTATGTATTTCATGTGTTGTCACTTTGCTTTAAACTTTATTATACTTTTTCTTCTTTTTGATGATGTCAAAAGAGGAAGAAATAGTAGGTACCGTACTTCTTTTTGTTCATAACATTTTCAGGGGAGAAAACCTTAAATTGTAAAAGAAAGACAGAAATATACAAGATAGAGGAAGATTCTAGTTGTTACACATAGTTACAAAAGTTTTATATATTGAAGCAACTCAATGATGGTCAGGAAAATTTCAAATGATATTTGTCATCATCAAAATGGGGGAGATTGTGAAGAAAAATTCTTCTTAACCTTGTCGCTACTGCGAAAATCGGCGCCGGATGACAGAAGAGTCGCCACCGTGCGTTATTTATCCCTCAGAGCGGGAAAGGAAACGCTCGAAGTAAACCTCGCAAAAAACGGGGAAAAGGTATGGTCATCGCAACCATAGCCTGGGTTCGGGAGTCGGTTACGCAAGGGGAAGGTATTAGCACCCCTTACGTCCGTCGTACTCGACGGGATCCACGCTTGCTTGGGTTGTCTACTGGGTGCAAAACAATCTTATCTACGGCTGCTAAATCTAAACGGAAGGGAATTGACTCGATAGAGCGTCGCACTCTATGCCTACGTATTCTCGAGAGAGAAAGTCAGAGTCAACGTAGTTCGGGACTACGGGGAAAAATTGGCTCGCCAAGACCTCGCATCTTGTGCCTACGTACTTCCACTGCATGGAAGATCAGAGCTTTACGTAGTTCAGACTAACTACGGCTAAACAAACATTCTCACACAGCAGTGAGAAAAACAACTGGTTTCACAGGGTCGGGAACCTATGGTCAAAACTATGGCTGAGTCTCAAATGCACTCGGGCAAGAGAGAAAAAAGGGTACTCAATTAATCGTCAGCGGGAAAGTCTCGATCGCACAGCCGCGAGAGAACAACAAAGTCAGTCGTTAGTGTGCTCGCTAGGATATCGCATCCTGTGCCTACATATCTTCGTCTGGTACGAAGAATCAGAGCAGCTGTAGTTCGGCTACTACGGGACCACAGCTCAAATCTCGTTTTATTAATCTCTAAAAAATGGTTACAATGAGTGGATACTGAAAATAATCTCCTAGGAAACACTATCCTATTCTATCCTGAAAAATTGAGTGAAAAATAGCCCCCTAACAAATGGGCTTCTAAGCTATCCTAAAAGTCGTAAAATAAAGTCTATGAAAATATCCCTAAAAGAAAATGCTTTAAAAAATATTAATCCTACTTTAATATTTTTCCTTTTTTTCTCTTTTCTCCTTTTCTCTTTAACATATTTTTCATATTTCTCCAAATATTTTTCTCTATTTTTCCACAATATTTTTCTCCATATTTTCTTTTCACTATTTTCAAATATATTTCTTTATTCTTTTCCTTTTTTCATAATCTTTTTCTATATTCTTTTTCATAATATTTTTCACTTTTTCTTTATTTCTTTTCTTTTTCTATATTCTTTATTGCTTTTTTTTCTAACAAACCTAGTACATAAAAAAATAAAGCATATTGAAAATAAAAGGGGAGGGGGTGTAACTGGTACAGGGGGTGTAACTAAGCAGAAAATAAAATAAAACTGCAAACTAAAGGGCCCAGCCCATATCCTTAGCTCAGGAAAAAAAAAAGGAAAAAAAAAAACTGAAGCTGGGGGGTGTGTGAGTAATCTGGGGCGTTGCAGATGCATTGGGCCCAAAGCCCAGACTAGCCAAAAAACGTGAGGGAGGTGTGGCTCCAAAAAAAAGATGAATGGGCCTGAGGCCCAATCTCAACCTTCTCTGTCTCCCTCTCTTCACTCTCATCTGAAAACCCTAACCCTTTCTCCCTTCTCCCTCCGCCGCCGTCAACCTTCCCTGAACTTCTCTTCTCCGTCTCTCTCAACTTTGTTCCTCCATATTTTCCGTCCCAATTCCTCCAATCTTCGAAGAACAACTCAAATACATCTGGACACCTGAGAATATTCTTTGATTGATGAAGACGTTCCTGAAGATTGATCAACGTCTTTGAAGCTTTCTGGATTTCGTGTGGATCTTGACCGGAAGAGCATGAATCTAGACGATCTGGTACGTAGGATGAAGCACAAGGCGCTCATATGAAGCCTTCTGGAGATTCGTTGAAGCCTCGTGGATGATTAACCAGAGGAGAGAGATTTCTGGAATAATCTTGATACTGATGTTTGATAATCAGTTGAAGAAATTGATGAGAAGGTTCTTGCTGATGATTCGCATGGATCTGAGAACAAATGTATGGAAACTGATGATTGTTGATAGATTCTGGAAAGACAAAGATGAACACTGACGAGGATCATAGAAAGGAGACGAAGATCATGAATTTCTGGACGGTCTTGTGAAGAACAATGATGGTGTTCTTGAGAGTTTCGATGAATGAATCTGGGAATCAGATCTTGATGATGAACGTTCGTGGATTCTGAGAGTTCGTTGATGAGGGAGGACGAAGTCTGGAGAAAGATTATTGAAGGTTTGAGGAGGAAGATGAATGGTGTTGGAGATTTCTGGGTTTGGTGGTGGCCGGAGAAGGTGGTTGGTGGAGGTCACGAAGATGGAGATTAGGGAGGTCATGGTGGTGGGAGATGAAGATGACCGGCGATCTGGGTTTCTTGATGTTTCCGGTGGGGTCACGGTGGCCGCCGGCCATGCAGGCCGGTCGGCGAGGCTTTTCTGGTGAAGGACGGTGGAGATGACGCGTGGGGAGATAGTGGGATGGGTCTCTGCATGTGGGACGCGTGTCCCACGCGTGGCTGAGAGAGAGGCCTGAATGAGGTGGCGACGTGGCGTGGAGATGGTGAAGCGATGTGGGACCGTCTTTCCTCCAACACGTGGCGTACTTCTACTTATACCACTGAAATGATCTGGCGTGCTCTGGACTGTTCTGGAAGCTTCCAGAGAATGCTGGAATATTTTGGACCTTTTCTGGACAAAAAAAGACCTATGGGCCTGCGAATTGGGCCCACGAAAAAACACATTAAAACCCAAAAAACTGAAATGAGACAAAATCAAACTAATGAATTAAATCTGATTAAAAAAGATTAATGGAAAATGGTTAAACTAATTAACTACTAATTAATCTAATTAAGTCTAACACTAATAAAATCCTAATAATCCTCTAATAAATTCCTAATAAAACCTAGAAAATCTATTCATTTATTATTTCTATAAAAGAAAACTCTATTTTAAAATGAGAAATCTATATTATTCTAAAAAGGATTAAAACTATTAAAAATATCTAAAATGATTAAAAATCTATTTAAAAATCCTATTAATGTCCTAAAAAATTCTATATTATCTTAAAAAAAATCCATTAAATCCTAAAACTCTATTTAAAATCTAATATATTCTAAAAATGAATTAAATCTATTAATATTCTATAAAATTCTAAAAATGCTAAAAAATGATTTAAAAAGAATTAAAAATATCAAAAATTCTATTAAATCCTAAAAAATGATTTAAAAGCTATTTAAACCCTAAAAAAAAATGCTAATAAAATCCAGAAAAATCACAATAATTCCCAGAGGGACAAAATAAGCACCGAACTGATAAAAAACACCCGAAACACGAGACGAGAGCTGTGATCCCTGATAAAATCAAACAAAAATGAAACAATGTCCTGTATGCAATATGCAGATGCGAATGCGATTATGCGTCGAAACATAGGACCAAATACGAGACCCGGTTGGTCAAATTTTGGGGTGCAACAGCTGCCCCTATTCAAACGGCTTCAACCTGAGTGGGTGAAGAGCGCTCAGCCTTCAAACATTCAAGGTAGATGACGGTTGAATACAAATGGAACCCTGAAATTTGCCAACCGCAAGAATATACATCAAAGCTGCTTGAGGAATAGCTTCCAATAAACTGAAGTTTGGTTGTCACGGCAACAACTGGTCAATTTTCTGATAAAATTTTCTTCTCCTTTTCAACACCTGTGTGACGCCACAAGTATTGAAATAATGCTTCGTAAAGCAAACACCTTGATTCCCATCTCTCTCATGGGATCAAATCTGGTCAACTCACAGTTCACTGCGAACTTGAGGACAATTCTCCTGAGGAAATCTGAATGGAACTGCCTGGCACCTATTTTGACGAAGGGGGCAGCTTCAGAAGTCTGATATATGTCAATCTTTGTTGCTGTTGTTGTTGTTTTTTTTCCGATGCTGACGTAACAACCAAATGAAGAATCACTCCGCTGGGGAAGACAAGAAGCTAAACCACACAACTCTGCAGGTGAACAAATTCGAAATCCAATAGGTAACCATCTTGGTCTATGTTTCGACATGCGTATGCTTGAAATGATGCAATGTCCTATACGACATGTAAATGCTATGCGTTTTGTTTGAAAATGCGAGGCCCAGACGGCATGGATATGCTATATGCTTGTATAAATGCTATGACTATATATGCAAATGCTAATGCAGGCTCGAGCTGCCAGAGAACACCAGGTCTGAAAACCACTTGGCAAAATAAATGCCGAAGGAAACGTCAACTCTACTGGGGATGACCTGAAGTCACAGAACCATCTCAGCAAAATAAATGCTGGAAACGAGAAATCAAATCCGCTGGGGATAACTGCCCTGCTGGAGAAATGAAAAGCAACCCTGCTTGACGACTTCACTGGGGAAAGAAAGACAACTCTGCTCGGGGATGCTTTCTTCAAACCATTGGCAACTGATTGCGCTCTGCGGGGATTGACCCAAACTGAGGTTGATTACGCGCAGCACACTGCTGGAAATGCTCCTACTATCAAGGATATCAATCTTAATCTGCTGAAGAGACTCCTGATCCTACTCTGATACGGGGTAACAGACAATCTCGACTCTTCCGGGGATAATAAGCAACTTTCATCTGCTGAAGAGTGGCAATTCTGATTTAACAACATCCACAAGGAATTCAAACATTACTCGAAGCGCTGGCATCCGTCGAGCTTCGTATCGGAGAACCTGACAACATGCGAGTCATTGGGAAATATTGTGTCAGATCTCTTTAGATTTTTGTTTTTCTGGTTTAGAATAAACATGGATTATGTACACAGTGAAAGATGTGGAAAATACTAGACGAGAACTAGCATTCAAAGGTAGACTATCAGGCGAGAACTGATAGGGAAAGTGGGTTAGAAAAATTGATTTTTGTGTTTTTGAACCAGACGGGCTGACTGGACAACAAGCTGAGGTATAGACAACCAGGCGAGAACTGGCTGAAAGCTAACGTACACCAGGCGAGAACTGGCATAACACTTGAAGAAACGGTGACCGAACGAGAATTGGTTACCAATAAACTGCACGGGAACTGATGCTTACAATAAACTGCACCAGGACGGGAACTGCTGCTTACAATAAACTGCACCAGGACGGGAACTGATGCTTACAATAAACTGCACCAGGACGGGAACTGATGCTTACGGAAGGGTGGGCCAGACGAGAACTGGTTACCGATTTGCCAGGCGAGAACTGGACTTTGGAAACGACTGGTTACTGACACGCAACAGGTTTAAACTGCAGGATAATGATCCAACGACAACAAGATCTTCTTATTTGAAAGGTTTTCGATAAGGGTATTAACATGATTCCCCGATACTCAACTCTGGCTGGGGATAAACAAGCTGGTTTGAATGACTTGCCCCTGGTACACTCAGCTGGGGGATAAAAGACTGGCTTGCACAACTTGCCCCAGTACAATGCACCTTGCCCCAATCTAACTCTTGGGAATACCTGCTCCGAACAACTTGCTACGAGAAGACTTCGAGAATACTTGCCCCGACATCTGCACGACAAAAGAATTCAATCTCCAATTAAACACCTAACAACCCAGTTGATTTCAACATTCTCTGCGATGACTTGCCCCTGAATGAGCATTCTAGCGACTCAACCCGATCTGACTATCCATTGGAAGCATCTGCTTTCAAATCTCAGCGCTCTGCATAATTGCCCCTGATTGGCTCTCGAGAAGACTCACTTCTGATCAACTACTTCTCAAATAAACTGCCCCCTGCTCAACTGAAGCTTCAGGACTTGTCCTCAGACTGACTGATTCCGAACTTACTGGAAGATAATGCCCCTGATTCATTGGGCTTCACACCGTTCACCATTCTGGTTCAGACTGCTGGATTACTCAGTCCTGCTTGATTACTCCCTGGTGGAATTTCTTTCATGCCAACTACTAACCTGCAATTAGGATTGTCTGTTCACGAATGGTAATCTTAATGCAATGGTTATGCAGATTTTGAAAAAATTTTGAGCTGTCACTCATTTACATGCATATGATTGAGAGTGACGAATGAACCAAAGTTCAAACGCATTGCTTACGTGGTCAGTGAAAATACAACAAGGATGTGACTAGCAGGTCAAGAAGGAGTCAGGTTACTCAACCTTATCGTAATGCGCTTCAGACTAACCCTACCTCAATTAGGTCTTTTAAGGGTTGTATCGTGGTCGGGTTCACGGTTCGTGAAACAAAGGATATTTGGCTCAAATTTTGATTTGTACCCACCCCTTCTACGTGATGATCTCCGATCCTAAGGTTCAGTTAACCTGGCACAAGCACTCGCCTCTTCGAGAGATATGTTGAATGGTAAGAACCTACAGTTAAGGAATTCACAATGCTTTTCTGGAGTGACAGTTACTCCTTCTTCGCTTTGGTGTCTGTGTACACGACTTTGTGATTTGCTGGGGAAAAATTTCTTTTTAATCCCTCTTTTTCATTCTTTTGATTCCCTAATTTTTGCCTGGACTGACTCTTTTTGAGTTCTTTTCGATTTTTTTCGATTTCTTTTGAAGTCCAGCGGGATGCCCTAATTTTTGCCTAAGTATTAGCTTTCTAGCTTTTCTTTTTTACTTAGCGGGCTTTCTTATTCTTTCTTTTGGAACAAAGTCGTGTGACACTGGTTGTCTTGATTGCTCCGAAAGGATTGTAACTGTCTCACTCCTGATTGGTGAGCTTTGACCTTTTGAAAGGTGTAAACTGGCTGGTCCTTGAAAGACAACACTCCTCTGTAAGACTTGAATGCTCGGTCAAGCTAACTGACAACTACCCTGCCCCGGGTTAAGATGTGAGGGTTTATAAGTCCGAAAAAACTTCTACTTCCTGGCTCGAAGTGGTTGGCAAGGGACTAACTCCTTATATCTCCAGTGTTTGGGGGATTTGAAACAATGCCTTGTACGTCATCGGTACGGTCTTATCTGAAAGCATACAATCATTGGTTATGAGTTTCAGTTTCATCATCCTCCCTCCTAACTTTGCTAGTCACAGCGAAAAAATGGAGTGAATAAAATGCAAGTGTCAGTGCAATGCCATAAATGAGCGACAGCGACATGATTAATTCAGAAAAATGCATAGTCACTTTATTATTATCACCATTCAAAACATACAATGTTAAAAAGCAGGTAGTAACTAACAGAAAAGAAACTACAAATGCAAATGATATAAAAGCTTGAGAACTGCCACTGCTGAGGCGCCTGCCTGTCTGAACCACTGGCTTTTGCTGGGGAACACCTTCCGAGTCACGAGCTTAGACAGCTGAGCGGTTAGGGATGAACAAACAGAAATCCTTCTCGAAAGGAAATGCGATCCTGATCAATCAACTGCTGTACCTTCGCCTGAAATGCTTTACAATCTTCGGTTGAATGCCCCGGAGAGCCACCATGATAACCACACTGAACGTGGGGATTGTACCCTGGAGGGTAAGGTTCTGGGATTGGCTTAAGAGCTTTCGGCTCCACCAAAGACTTCTGGATCAAAGATGGTAGCAACTGGCTATACGGCATCGGCACTGGGTGAGAAGGAGCATTCCTTCGTTCCAAGTTGTTGCGAGGTCTGTTCTGATTCTGACGCTGATTCTGATAACCTCGGCCACGAGTTCGCTGATTTGCAATGGAAGCGACATAAGATTCCTGATAGAGTGCCCCAGGCACGCTGTCTGTTCAGTATAACAAGCCACGGGAGGTACTGATCTCTGATAAGATGATGAACCAACAAAATTCACTGATTCGCTTCGAGGATATTCAACCTTTGGCATGACTGAGTTGATCACAACTTCTTCTTCACTCTGATAGTCACAAGGGTATTCAGTTTCACCAGCTTGATCATATGAAGTAATCTGAATTTTCCCCATTCTTATGGAGTACTCAAGGCGTTCTCCTAATGCTACCACGTCAGAGAAACTTGTCGGAATTCCGAGCAATCTTTTGAAGTACGGATATTGTAGGGAATCCACAAACATGCTTGCCAGCTCTTGGTCTAACAGCGGGGGACGCACTCTAGCAGCAAATTCTCTCCATCTCTGAGCATATCTCCTGATAGGTTCATTGATCTCTTGAGACAACTCTTGCAAATGCATGCGATAAGGAGCAATGTCTAGGTTGTAATCATACTGCTTCAGAAAAGCTCTGGCTAAATCCATCCATGACTGAATCTGATTCCTCTCTAACTGCATATACCACCTCAAAGATGCCCCAGTCAGACTATCTTGAAAGCAATGGATCATCAACTTATCATCTCGCGCAAACGCAGTCATTCTTCGACAGAACATCATCAAATGCAGCTTTGGACAGCTATCTCCCGTGTACTTCTCAAATTTCGGTGCTTTGAACTTGTAAGGCAACACCAGGTCAGGAACCAAACACATGCCTACAGCATCCAGGTTGACAGCATCTTTGGCTTTCAAAGCTTTCATTTGTTCTTCCAACACTCAGAGTCTTCTACCATCGTCAAGGGCTCTTGGATCTACCATCCCAGCTGCTGGAATATCTCTTCGGTAATTCATCGCAGGGAAAGCAACACCTTGATTGTTGACAGGAGGAGGACGCTCATTCTGGGCAACAAACTGCTCATGTCGATCTCGGTTCTCAACAGAAGGCTGTACAACTTGGTCTGCAGCAACGTTGTTCACTTGCGGGGAATCTTCCATGGAATCATACAGAGGGTTGGACGCCACAGTGAACCCTGTCAAGGTGTTAGGAGACTGGAAATTGCCTTCAGACATGGCTACCAATAATTTTCAGCTGACTTCGACACTTGATTCTGCTCAAATCTACTCAACCCCTAGGTAGGTCTCTGACAATCAACAGCTTCTCGGCTCAAAACTCCGGGTAATCACCTTCAGGAAACAAAGGCTGGATCAGAACTCTGGCTAGCTGGAGGATGATATGCAATGCAACACTGATATGCATATGATATGCAAAATGCAGCAAACAATGGGACCACAGCCCCCACACAAAATCTGAATACTGCTGCGCTGCTGACGGAGACGTTCTCTGAAGAGAAGACCAGAATAACGGGTAGGTTGGAAGTCAAGTTTCCTGCACAAAAAAAAACCCCCCCACTCACAGGTATGGACCTATATCTGACAAGGTACGGCATCCTATGCGGTCGTCAGCGTCACAGACTTTCATGAGGAATGATACGATTCCCAGAAGGAGTGGCATCGTCATCTCATGAAGAGGCCTCACTTAGCTAACCTCCAATTGATCGGTTCCCAGAGTCGACAATCCTCACGTCTGGACTCCCCTCAGATCCTCAGGACCGGAAAGGAGCACCTCTGCGAGAACCTCGTCCGAGTGCGAATTTTCGTAGGGAACTGCGCCTGCTCAGCAGACAGGTTCGTCTACTACTTCTCCGCAACTATATCTAGGTGTATACTCATACTCGAGCCCAGGTCCGGCTTATCTCAATCCTAGAACACCCGTAACACCCCAACAGCAACAGATAATATTGATAAATAAGCCCCAAATAGACAAGCAAACGAGCGCTAGGATTGACTCTCTCTTAGGGGACGTTGGATCCCACATGCATGAGGAACTATCGCAGTCCCCAGCAGAGTCGCCAGCTGTCGCTACTGCGAAAATCGGCGCCGGATGACAGAAGAGTCGCCACCGTGCGTTATTTATCCCTCAGAGCGGGAAAGGAAACGCTCGAAGTAAACCTCGCAAAAAACGGGGAAAAGGTATGGTCATCGCAACCATAGCCTGGGTTCGGGAGTCGGTTACGCAAGGGGAAGGTATTAGCACCCCTTACGTCTGTCGTACTCGACGGGATCCACGCTTGCTTGGGTTGTCTACTGGGTGCAAAACAATCTTATCTACGGCTGCTAAATCTAAACGGAAGGGAATTGACTCGATAGAGCGTCGCACTCTATGCCTACGTATTCTCGAGAGAGAAAGTCAGAGTCAACGCAGTTCGGGACTACGGGGAAAAATTGGCTCGCCAAGACCTCGCATCTTGTGCCTACGTACTTCCACTGCATGGAAGATCAGAGCTTTACGTAGTTCAGACTAACTACGGCTAAACAAACATTCTCACACAGCAGTGAGAAAAACAACTGGTTTCACAGGGTCGGGAACCTATGGTCAAAACTATGGCTGAGTCTCAAATGCACTCGGGCAAGAGAGAAAAAAGGGTACTCAATTAATCGTCAGCGGGAAAGTCTCGATCGCACAGCCGCGAGAGAACAACAAAGTCAGTCGTTAGTGTGCTCGCTAGGATATCGCATCCTGTGCCTACATATCTTCGTCTGGTACGAAGAATCAGAGCAGCTGTAGTTCGGCTACTACGGGACCACAGCTCAAATCTCGTTTTATTAATCTCTAAAAAATGGTTACACTGAGTGGATACTGAAAATAATCTCCTAGGAAACACTATCCTATTCTATCCTGAAAAATTGAGTGAAAAATAGCCCCCTAACAAATGGGCTTCTAAGCTATCCTAAAAGTCGTAAAATAAAGTCTATGAAAATATCCCTAAAAGAAAATGCTTTAAAAAATATTAATCCTACTTTAATATTTTTCCTTTTTTTCTCTTTTCTCCTTTTCTCTTTAACATATTTTTCATATTTCTCCAAATATTTTTCTCTATTTTTCCACAATATTTTTCTCCATATTTTCTTTTCACTATTTTCAAATATATTTCTTTATTCTTTTCCTTTTTTCATAATCTTTTTCTATATTCTTTTTCATAATATTTTTCACTTTTTCTTTATTTCTTTTCTTTTTCTATATTCTTTATTGCTTTTTTTTCTAACAAACCTAGTACATAAAAAAATAAAGCATATTGAAAATAAAAGGGGAGGGGGTGTAACTGGTACAGGGGGTGTAACTAAGCAGAAAATAAAATAAAACTGCAAACTAAAGGGCCCAGCCCATATCCTTAGCTCAGGAAAAAAAAAAGGAAAAAAAAAAAACTGAAGCTGGGGGGTGTGTGAGTAATCTGGGGCGTTGCAGATGCATTGGGCCCAAAGCCCAGACTAGCCAAAAAACGTGAGGGAGGTGTGGCTCCAAAAAAAAGATGAATGGGCCTGAGGCCCAATCTCAACCTTCTCCGTCTCCCTCTCTTCACTCTCATCTGAAAACCCTAACCCTTTCTCCCTTCTCCCTCCGCCGCCGTCAACCTTCCCTGAACTTCTCTTCTCCGTCTCTCTCAACTTTGTTCCTCCATATTTTCCGTCCCAATTCCTCCAATCTTCGAAGAACAACTCAAATACATCTGGACACCTGAGAATATTCTTTGATTGATGAAGACGTTCCTGAAGATTGATCAACGTCTTTGAAGCTTTCTGGATTTCGTGTGGATCTTGACCGGAAGAGCATGAATCTAGACGATCTGGTACGTAGGATGAAGCACAAGGCGCTCATATGAAGCCTTCTGGAGATTCGTTGAAGCCTCGTGGATGATTAACCAGAGGAGAGAGATTTCTGGAATAATCTTGATACTGATGTTTGATAATCAGTTGAAGAAATTGATGAGAAGGTTCTTGCTGATGATTCGCATGGATCTGAGAACAAATGTATGGAAACTGATGATTGTTGATAGATTCTGGAAAGACAAAGATGAACACTGACGAGGATCATAGAAAGGAGACGAAGATCATGAATTTCTGGACGGTCTTGTGAAGAACAATGATGGTGTTCTTGAGAGTTTCGATGAATGAATCTGGGAATCAGATCTTGATGATGAACGTTCGTGGATTCTGAGAGTTCGTTGATGAGGGAGGACGAAGTCTGGAGAAAGATTATTGAAGGTTTGAGGAGGAAGATGAATGGTGTTGGAGATTTCTGGGTTTGGTGGTGGCCGGAGAAGGTGGTTGGTGGAGGTCACGAAGATGGAGATTAGGGAGGTCATGGTGGTGGGAGATGAAGATGACCGGCGATCTGGGTTTCTTGATGTTTCCGGTGGGGTCACGGTGGCCGCCGGCCATGCAGGCCGGTCGGCGAGGCTTTTCTGGTGAAGGACGGTGGAGATGACGCGTGGGGAGATAGTGGGATGGGTCTCTGCATGTGGGACGCGTGTCCCACGCGTGGCTGAGAGAGAGGCCTGAATGAGGTGGCGACGTGGCGTGGAGATGGTGAAGCGATGTGGGACCGTCTTTCCTCCAACACGTGGCGTACTTCTACTTATACCACTGAAATGATCTGGCGTGCTCTGGACTGTTCTGGAAGCTTCCAGAGAATGCTGGAATATTTTGGACCTTTTCTGGACAAAAAAAGACCTCTGGGCCTGCGAATTGGGCCCACGAAAAAACACATTAAAACCCAAAAAACTGAAATGAGACAAAATCAAACTAATGAATTAAATCTGATTAAAAAAGATTAATGGAAAATGGTTAAACTAATTAACTACTAATTAATCTAATTAAGTCTAACACTAATAAAATCCTAATAATCCTCTAATAAATTCCTAATAAAACCTAGAAAATCTATTCATTTATTATTTCTATAAAAGAAAACTCTATTTTAAAATGAGAAATCTATATTATTCTAAAAAGGATTAAAACTATTAAAAATATCTAAAATGATTAAAAATCTATTTAAAAATCCTATTAATGTCCTAAAAAATTCTATATTATCTTAAAAAAAATCCATTAAATCCTAAAACTCTATTTAAAATCTAATATATTCTAAAAATGAATTAAATCTATTAATATTCTATAAAATTCTAAAAATGCTAAAAAATGATTTAAAAAGAATTAAAAATATCAAAAATTCTATTAAATCCTAAAAAATGATTTAAAAGCTATTTAAACCCTAAAAAAAAAATGCTAATAAAATCCAGAAAAATCACAATAATTCCCAGAGGGACAAAATAAGCACCGAACTGATAAAAAACACCCGAAACACGAGACGAGAGCTGTGATCCCTGATAAAATCAAACAAAAATGAAACAATGTCCTGTATGCAATATGCAGATGCGAATGCGATTATGCGTCGAAACATAGGACCAAATACGAGACCCGGTTGGTCAAATTTTGGGGTGCAACAAACCTTGGTTAAAGTTTTTTGATGAAGATAAACATATCAACAAAAAGAAGATAAAACTTGAAGCCTAACACAATCAAACTTAAATGATTATAAACTTTGGAAATTAAAAGAAAGAATCAAAATGGTTAAAGTATGCATCACAATTAATATTATATATCTTAATGGCTCATAACAAATTGCATTTTTCATATCTAATAATCCATACATGTTTTGAAATGATTTGGAAAGAAATTATTCTGTTACAAAGTTGTTTTTCACATTTTTAAATAGTTATAACGAGTTACACAAAACGTGTAACTGGTTACAAGTACAAACTTTTTAATAGCTATGTTTTATATTTTAATAGATATGTTTATTTTATAATAGCTACAACTGTAATCATTTAGACAAAGCCTATAATCGGTTATAGACATGAAATTTTCAAAAAAACTTTTAACAACTATAATTGTAATCGGTTACAACATTATGCTAACCGGTCACCACTAAAGCAAAATGAATTTTTCTGAACTAACATGAGTCTAAAAGATTGAAAACCTTCATGGAATTGTTTTCAAACATATGCATCAATTCATAGAGGTATTTAGCGATGTATATAAATGTTCAAATGTTGAAATCACCTCTTGCATACATCATTCTTACATCATTCAAACAAGTTTTTTAAGTGTTCATATATCCATAAAAAAATGAAACTTTGTGCATAACTTTCATTTAATTAAAAAGAGTTTCATTTATATTATTCTGAGCACTTAAGTATATATATTTGGATTGTGATCAAGAGAAAGAAAAGGTCAATTTCTGCATAATTGATTCAAGAGTAAAAACTTATACATACATTATCTAAATTCTGTTATTGATCACAAAGTGTTAAGTGATCATTGTTTGACGTAGAAACTGATGCACTTTTTATCCAAGTGTGAAAGAAAGTGGTGTGTTTTCTTGTTTATGTTAGAAAAATGTATGAGTGATCTTGGTGTGAGGTTTGTACATATTCTAACATAGTGTAAATCTCTCACAAGGTGTGAGGAGACTGAAGTACTCTTATTTAGAAAGAGGAACCGGGATATTGACAACCATTAATGCACATATCAGTCTCAGATATCAAGTTAAGATAGTTCTAAACAATCTCTATTATCTCATTAGACAATTGAATTCTATTACAATCGCATAAGGTACCGTTGCAATCAAAGATGAAGTTGTTTAAATTTCTTTATTCTTAAAATACCAACCTAAATTAAGACTTTTAATTTATGGAAGTAGATAATAGTGAAGAAAATCAACAAAATTCCTTTATTTATTATTTTTGTTTTATCAACAAAATTTCTTTATTAGTTCTCTTCCCCGTGTAAATGATTTTGACAACCAAGAAAATTATTGACGCTAAATTTTTATTTTGACACAATATTGACGCTAAATTTTTAGTTTTTCTCCATATTACAACTAACATGAAGAATAATCACATGCTACATATAATAATCATATCATATGATACTACTTTTTTTGCAATTTAGAAAAATTGGTTCTATGTATTTGATAAAATTAAAAATATAAAAAAATGAAGAATAAAAACTTCACTTATTATATTTTTTATTTTAAAATATGATAGAAGTAGAAATCTCTTTTTAAAAAATTCCAGTCAAAATATTTCCATGTATTTATTGGTTAAATAATATAAGTCATTGTACTATAGATGTTTTTAATGCACCATGTAAATTTTTACATATGTTCCCTGATTTCGGAGATACATCTCTGAACGCACCCATCACACACTCAATAGTATTCAACTGCATGATCACTCCTCCATTGTTGACATAGTTGATTTCCAAGGAAACTCTTCATTCTCAATCCATTTTTTCACTCCAAATCTTAATCCTTTTGGTCCAACATATCATAGGGAGTAAAAGAAGATAGAATTTTAGATAAAGATTATTCTTTTTCCTATGAATTGCTCATATTAATCATCAATTTTTTCTAAAAAAGTTACGATGTGTCCGGAAATGTATCTCCGAAACGTGTATGAACTTGTCTAGAGATGCATTTTTGGAAGTTGTCTGTGTTCATTTTTGCAGTCATTCTGCAACAGTAGTTAACCTTATGTTCTATTATTGTTTTAACTATTTTCATTAGATATAATGCACCCCGATATTTTCCAAAAATAAGTTGTTTCTCCAAACGTCCAAGGTTTGGTTGTTTCTCTGCATGTCAAAGGGGTTGTTGTGAAGGCGGTAGATGTTGGCAACGACTTTAAAAACAAGTAAGATTTTGAATCTCGTGATAAAATGCTTGAATGAATTCATATGGAGGCATCTAAACTTGGATTTGGTGTGGTTATCGGAAGGCTTGACAATGGTTCAGATACAAGATGTGCCTTTCTGAAAATGATGTGTGAAAGAAGCGGGAAATATCGAACTCCTCTCCGAAATTTTAAAAGAGAAGACATGGGTTGTAGAAAACGTGAGTATCTGTTTAAGGTTCGTGGTTACATGTTGGCAAACAAAAATTGGATATTTAATGTGATATGTGGTTTGCATAATCATGATTTAGGTTTAAAATTAGTCAGTCATCCTAGTGTCTGTTGGCTCAAGCCGAAAGAGAAGGAATGTATTGTCGACATGACCATGAATCTTGTTCAATCGAAAAATATTCTTGCAACATTGAAATGGAAACGACCCGACAATATATCAAATATCAAGAAAGTGTATAATATTTGGTACCTCACTAACAAGGCGATTAGAGAGATATAACTGAGATGCAACAACTCCTAAAATTGTTGGATGATAACAGTTATATGTCCAGGTATCAAACGTACGATGATAGAGTTATTGTTAGAGATATTTTTTGGACCCATGTTGATTCCATAAAGTTGTTCAACAAATTTTATACCGTGCTTATACTTGATTCAACCTACAAGACCAACAAGTATAGACTTCCATTATTTGAGATGGTTGGTGTTTCCTCAACTGAGAAGACATATTCTGTTGGTTTTGAATTTCTTAAGTGTGAAAAAGAGGATAATTTTACTCGGGCATTAGAGGTGTGTCAGTTGTAACACCCTTCTAAAACCCCACAAAATTAACAATTAATTTAATCATATAAATACAACCACCAGAGTGTCACACTTCATAAAACATCACAATTATCCTGCTCCGTAACACGGGTTACACAAAAAAAATTTAAATCGAACATACTCATTTATGAGGCTTTTACGACCTCAATTTCTTTTAAAAACAATATGGTGGATTCATCATGAAGAAATTCAATTATAATTCCACAACTAAAATTGAGGCTTAAACTCTAACATCCATAGCCTCAACAAAAGATAAGTTTCGTCAACACTCGACTCATCATCTTAGAATATCACCATGAAATAAACAACATAAGAAATTAAGAAGACAAGCGTCAATCCCAAACCAGTGTTACATGAATCAGAGCATAATTTCTTCTACTTAAAATGACAACTGAAAATGAGCTCTAATAGCTAGCTTCGACTTACTTTCTTAGAGTATACTCCTAAGTATCTGCATATTATCCACATAGAGGCAACATTCAAACAGAAGGGATGAGTAATATTAATCAATCATAAACAACATAAGAGAAAAGTAAACTTCAACAATTATAGTCTACAATTAAACAACATTAACATAATGTATACTCACACCTTCATTCATCATAAATAGTTCACACATTATCATCATCCACAAAATTCACACATACTCACATAACAATCACAAGTATCATCACATCATATTTAATCAACAAAACTTATGCAATGCCACATAGGATGTTAATGCAACAACTCTGACGCAATGCATCCAACAACTGACTCAACATGCATGTGGTACTAAATTATGAATTCACATGTTCATTTCACTCCATGATCCCCACCATAAGATCGATTCCCTTTTAGAACCGGAGCATACCGAACCGTTACCATCACTACAGGTAACACTACATTAATCCCCCATAATAGGAATCAACTACTCACACCCGATCCATCACAATGGTATCGAGGCTCACCAAAAATCGTTACCATCACTATATGTAACACTTCACTAATCTCCCATAATAGGAATTAGCTACTCGCACCCGATCCATCACAATCGTGTCGAGGCTCACCAAAACTCGTTACCTTCACCACAGGTAACACTTCACTAATCCCCCATAATAGAAATTAGCTACTCGCACACGATCCATCACCTTAGGATCAAGGCGCACAAAAAAAGAATCAAGTTCCGACAACATGAATTCGCAGACTCTCAACATGCAACAACAACACATACACATTGGCCCATCTTCTGGCCGTGTATGCCACCAACAACATAATCACCATTAAAATGTCATGCATATATTTGAATATATAACATCATTAACAACACCCTCATAACATCATACACCATACACAATATTAATTAATATCACTACAACCAACAACAACATCAACTTTAGCAACTCACATATGCAAACTCGTAAACATACAATCTTGTAACAACAACACATAATTCTCACAACTTGATAGTAATGTTCCACACCACATCAACATAAAAACCACATCATTAAAACATTAACAACATTATCATGATTATATTATTTTTCTTATTATTTATTAATAAACCACGCAAACTATTATTTAATTATTCTAAATAATTCTAACTTAAGAACTTATATTCCCACCAATAATCCAATCGCTACCATAAATCACAAATATTTCACGAATAAACACAATAAATCACTAATATTCATAAATAAACACATAAGCATCATGATTCTAAATTTGGGGTGTTACAACTCTCTCCCACTTAGAGAATTTTCGTTCTAAAAAATTACTTGATGAAAACAGAATCGGGTACGACTCTCTCGTTTGATCCTCACGCTCTCAAGTCATACTCCCACTAGTTGATCCTCCCCACACTACCTTCACTAAAGTGATCTCTTTACCCTGCAATTGCTTCACCTCTCAATCCTCTATCCGTATGGGTGATGCCTCATTAGTCAGGTTATCACTCACCTGCACATCATCCACTTAGATCACATGAGACGGATCCGGAATGTATCTCCACAATTGAGACACATGTAACACATCATGAAGATTAATATGCAGCATCGATAAAGCAATTTGATAGGCAGCCTCTCATATCCTCTGTAAAATCTAGTGCGGACCAATGAAATACAGTGTGAGCTTACGCGACTTCAGAGCTCTACCTACACCATTTACCGGAGTAACTCTCAAGAAAACATGATCTCTCTCTTGGAACTCAAGTGCTTTTCTCTTTTTATCATGATAGATTTTATCACGATTTTGTGAAGCTTTCATCTTCCATTGAATGATCTTTATCTTTTCGGTCGTATTTTGAACAATCTCAGGGTCGAGCACAACACTTTTGCTTGAATCATACCAACATAAACGAGTCCTACACCTCCTACCATACAATGCTACGTATGGTGCCACTCTAATACTAGCATGGAAATTGTTGTCTAACAGACACACTCTCAGTAAATCTTCCAAAGACTAAATAATCCTCTCTGTTTGACCGTCCCTCTGTGGATGATAAGTAGAAATCAACTTTAGCTTAGTACCCAAAGCAGTTCCCAAGCTCCCCTAAAACCTTGATGTAAATCTCAGATCTCTATTTGACACAATACTAAAAGGTATACCATGTAATCTCACAATCTCTTCGGTATACATGTCATCTAACCTCTGCAATGAATGATTAATCGTCATCGGTAAGAAGTGAGTCAATTTATTCAATCTATCCACTATCATCCAAATCGAATCATTGCCCTTAGCAGTCTTTGGCAAACCTAGCTCAAATATCATGGAAACGTTGTCCCATTTCCATTCCGAAATATTTAACAGTTGCATCAGACCCAACGATTTTTAATGTTCAATATTTGACTTCTGAAAATTCAAACAAGCATAAACAAACTCAATAATTTCCTTCTTCGTTCCTGGTCACCAAAATAATTTCTTCAAGTCTTGATACATTTTTGTGGCATCGGGATGAATACTTAACCCACTTTTGTAACCTTCCTTAAGAATGCTCTTCTTGATTTTTGGCACATCTGGAACACACTCCTTATCTCTGGACCTCATCACACCATTCTCATTAACCCGAAAATCACCCATGTTACCTTGGTTGATTAACGTGAGATGATCCACCAAACCCAAATCAGATTTTTGACGTTCTCTGATTTCTTCGAGAATACCACTATTCAGCTTCAACATACCTAACTTCACACTGTTAGGAGTATCTTCACACACTAAACTCACATCTCTAAATTGTTCAGTCAGTTATAACTCTCGAACCATAAGCATTGACATATGTAAGGAATTCTTACTCAACGCATCAGCTACAACATTAGCCTTACCCGAATGGTAACTCAAATAAAAAATCATAATCCTTCAGAAGCTCAAGCCATCTCCTCTGTCTCATATTCAAATCTTTCTGATCAAGCAGATACTTCAGAATCTTGTGATCACTGAACACTTTGAACTTAGATCCAAAAATATGATGCCTCCAAATCTTCAAAATAAAAACCACAACCGCCAACTCTAAGTCATGCGCAGGGTAATTCCTTTCATGAACCTTTAGTTGTCTGGAAGCATAAGCAATGACCTGACCATTTTGCATTAGTACACCACCAAGACCCATCTTTGACACATCACACTATACTACAAAGGACTCACTCATATTAGGCAAGATCAATACCAGAGCACTCGTCAACTTCTTGAATTCAACAAAACCTTTTTCATATGCAACATCACACAGATAAGCTTGACCCTTTCGAGTCAACTGAGTCAAAGGCAGTGCTAAATTCAAAAAGCCTTATATAAACTTGCAATAATAATTATCTAAGCCAAGGAAACTTTGAATCTCAGTAGCAGACTTCAGAGTCTCCCACTACAACACAACATCAACTTTCGACGGATCAACAACAATTCCTCCACTAGAAATCACGTGGCCGAGGAAACTCACTTCTGTTAACCAAAATTCACACTTGGACAACTTGACATAAAACTTCTTCTCCCTCAACACCTACAACACAATCTTAAGATATTACACATGCTCTTCATAGACTTAAAATATATAAAAAATATTGTCGATGAAGACCACCACAAACTTATCCAGATACAAATGGAAAATCTGATTCATATACTCCATGAACACACCTGGTGCATTAGACACTCCAAACGACATCACAATGTACTCATAGTGACCATATATTGTTTTGAATTCCGTCTTCAGAATATCATATGGTTTAACACAAATCTGATGATAACCAGACCTCAAATATGTCTTGCTGAACACACAAACGCCAACCAATTGATCCATCAGATAATCAATCCTTAGAAGTGGATACTCATTATTGATAATCACCTTATTCAACTCCATGTAGTCCATGCACAACCTCATACTGCCATCCTTCTTCCTAATCAACAACACAGGTACACCCCACAGTGAAACATTTGGTCGAACTAACCTCTTTTCAAGTAATTCTTCCAACTATTTCTTCAATTTACTCAATTAAAACATACATTATGCATGGAGTCATTGACATTTGACTCGTATCAAGTACTAGGTCGATAACTTCATGTTATGGCGGTAAATCACTAATATCATCTAGAAACACATCCAAAAAGTCACATACCATTGGTAAATCACCAATCACTGCATTTCCCTATGCCTTTAAAGAAGCCAACATCATAAACACTTTTGCACCATCTTTCACAGACTCATCCACTTGCTTAACAGAACAAATAACTCTTCACCTTCCTCAAACTTAGATTCATGCTCTAGAGGAAAGTTGCAAATATCTTTAGGAAAAACATCAGGAATTACACACCATTGGCATATCATTAGTTGTCACATTGCTATCTATTATCGGAGAAGCAAACATCAACAATACACGATCCTTCTTTCTCAAAGACGTCCCAACTTGACCGACATACAAGAATTTCAATTCCAAGTTCTCTTTGGGTTCGAGAAACAACACAACTCCAACAACATTTTCACTCTTGTAATCAGAAGCACACCAAACCAACACTTCACAACCGAAACATCTCGGTGAACCAATAAGAATGGATGAGGTTTGATCTCATTGAAAGAGACTCATGTTTGATGATGATGGATTCATGGTTGACGATAAATTGAATATCTATTTTGATCGAATGAGAAGTAATACAAGAGAGATATTCGAAGGCCGATGACAACATGAAACTCCACATCAAAGAGTAGTTGAAGAAGATTGCCTATTCCAAAACCACCGACATAAAAACAACTTATCAACTGGTAAAAACAAAATGTGCTCAAAAGAAAATAAAACCTACATCGAATAACAAATCGACTACACGGTTTCCTTCATATTTCGAACACGTTGACAAAGTTATTCCTGACTCATCGGTTCCAAAGTCTCAAAAAAGTGCTGTGAAAGGAGTCCACATTAGCAAACCACATCCGATGCCGCTTCTACCGAAGATTCCATTCATCAACGAGATGTTGATTTTTATGCACAAGTATATCGAGTAGATCGTTAAAGTTGTGGGGGATGGAAATTGGGGTTACCGAGACGTTTCGGCTTTACTCGATAAAGGAGAAGATAATCATATACTTTTCTGACATCAACTAATCCAAGAGTTGAAGATGCATAAAGAATTGTACACGCGGTTGTACGAAAAAAAAGAAAATTTCGTTGTGGTGTACGAGGCTTTTGTTCCTTGCTTGAGCGGTCCGACACCGGAGGCAAAATGGATGCGCTTCCCTGATATGAGTCACCTAATAGCATGTGTATATGATAGAGTGTGTGTTGCCTGACATGCTACGGTTTTTCGGAATCCTTTTTCCCACTGCGCACCGCGCTACCCCAAAATTTAAATGATTGAATCACATATATTGGATGACTTTCAAAATTAAGTCATTTTGTTCAAGTTTACTTGAAGCCGGTATGTCCTATACCACCTACATTACCGGAGTGGACGACTCATCCAACCGCAAAATAGGAGACGTGGCCAAATCATTTTATGGAAAGGATGCATGAATCAAGAGATTAAACAATATTGAAAAAGAATATAATGCACAAAAGTCCAAGGGGGTACCACCTATAGATTTAGCCGACGACACATGTTTGGATTTGTTTTAATTTCTTGTTTAACCGAACAAATAATTGTATGTAATTGTGTCTCAGTATAAATAAAATGTTATACATTCACCTTTTGTTCATATTTTGTATTTATGCATTTTTTTTATCTTTCCCATATCAACATGTGTTATCTTGTCAATGGAAAAAAAAAGTTCTGTTATATGATTTTATTTTGAAACTGGTTCAAGATAAGTTTCAGAGATGTATCTCCTGAATAAGATAATATGGTGTGGTTCCAGAGATATATATCTGAAATTAATATTACAGTTAATGAGTGGTACAAATTGATCTATGACTTCTATAAATTTAGATGCTCTAATGTTATATTTCACACAAACACTAAATGTATCAAATGTCACAGATAAACATCTATTGGTATGTCACAAATGTGTCCTTCTCCGGCTCTACACCCGCCCAAACGTTCAAGCTCACCGACTTTACCTCCCTTGAATATATCAAAGACGAAATCCACCACCCCTACCTTACAGAGACAATGGAAAGATTGTGAAGCTTAAGTACCGTTCACCTTCGATTGACAACAAAGGGATAATCCAGTTCACTAAATTTGAGTCAAGACGCAAGCAGATGTTAGAGCTATGTCAGATACACTTTTCGGTTTCGAAGAGAAAGTTCCGCTCGAGTTGGAAGTGACACTACAAAGATCGATCGAAAATATTCTAAAGATGTGCAAGCGTCCACCGGGATATTAAAATGTAATATTGAATTTTCTATTGAAATCATCATTGTAATACTCATTTTATGTTATGAATGCCAATTTTATTTTAGAAAGTTATTTTTTTCTTGAATTTGTTTTTGGTGTGAATCCGGAGATGTAACTACGAAATTATTCTGAAGATGCATCTCCGGAATAAATTAAACCAAGAAAAAGGGCCTAGCTCAAAATGATCTTTGTTGAGTGCGTGCTGTAGTGAAAAGTCACATGATGCATTAGAAACATCAAGGGTGCAATAAGAAATTCTTGCAGGTGGAAAGTTATTTTTTTGTTGAATTTGTTTCTGGTGTGAATCCAGAGATGTAACTACGAAATCATTCCAAAGATGTATTTCTGGAATAAATTAAACCAAAAAAAAGGCCTAGCTCAAAATAATTTTTGTTGAGTATGTGCTGGAGTGAAAAGTCACATGATGCATTAGAAACATCTCATTTAGAATAAGAAATTCTTGCAGGTGGGGAGGTAAATTTCTAGGCCCAATGCTCTTAGGCCCAAATCAGGTCTCAGTGAGACTGTGCCAGCGATAACAGATTACAGAGAGTAAGAGTTTCTTCATTCTACTTCCATGGCGAATGGATAGAATCGAATATCCTTACAATCCAAAATGCTTCTAACTCACGCTTTCTCTTCCTTCCACATAAAGCCACTCCATTCCTCATACATTCCAATTTCTTCTTCTTCTTCTTCTCCTCCAATACGACGTCGTCTGGTCACTCACAAATCGAAACTCAAAATCCTCACCTCACGGATAGTTGAACTCACTCGCAGAAAACAGCTTCGTCAGGTTAGTGTTCAACAATCTAATAACGACCAATATTTTCAATTGTAATGACTTAATTTAATTTAATTTAATTTAATTTGATTCCTGTTTTCGTTTCAGATTTTGAATGAAATTGAAATTGCGAAGAAACGTTTTGGAAAGCTGAATACGATAGTGATGAATGCGGTTATGGATGCTTGTGTTCGTTGTGGTGATATCGATTTGGCTGTTAGGATTTTCGAGGAGATGAAATGTCCAGAAGCTTGTGGTGTAGATACTGTCACATTTACTACACTTTTGAAGGTTTTTTATAAATCAAATTAAGTATTCTGGTGATGTTCATTCTGAGTAAATGGAAACAATTTTTGTTTGGAAAATGATAGGAAATTAAATAGAGGTTATTTGTTATGAAATGGAGTTATGATTAGAGTATAATCTGGGGTGGAAATGTGTTACTGAAGCTAATTTTACTGATAAGTGGTTTTTTTTATGAGACTATATGCTGGGTAGTGAGTTTCTAATAAGGGAGTTTAATGTTTGTGAGTATGAGAATGTTATAATGGATGAGTGGACCAGACAGGTTAGGATAGCATAGCACCGCCCATCGAGGAAAACTTTGACGTAAAGTTGTTAAATTCTCGTTTTAGATGGGTTTCACTTGTTCAAAGAAGATCGTGGAAGTCTTAGTAGATCAAGTGAATGATAGTTTAATAGGTTGAGTTAGAGAGAAACAAAGGGAATTTGTTGGACAATCTTTCAAAGATTTAAATTCAAATGGTCTATCATTATACATTATTTATGTTAGGATACTCTAATGTTGTTTGATTCATGTAACTAACTCGAACTAGTTAATAAGACTGATTTTTTGGGTCATTGAAAGGAAATATTAACAAATAACTTCAAAATTTTTAGTCACCCATTATTAATTTTTATAATTATTTTATAAGTTTCATTTAAAAATGAAAAACCATGGACTGTCCCTTTCCTCTGGCTTTAAGTCCGTCCATCCAGACATACTCTAATAGTATCACTGATTGCTTTCTATCTAACAATTCAATGTCGTTTGCTTTTTAATCATGTGTTATATTTCAACTTGATTGTATTTTCACTTAAATTTCATTAAGGGTTTAGGCAAGGCACGGAGATTTGATGAAGCTTTTCGATTGCTTGAATCTATCGAAAATGGTACTGCTGTGGGAAGTCCAAAGTTGTCAGCACCATTGGTCTTTGGTTTGCTAAATGCCTTAACAGAAGCAGGTGAGTCAGACATTTCAATCTCACTGGTACTTGCCCCAGTTGGGTGTTACCGGAGTTGTTTATAATGTTTTATGATATTAGAGGTTCTTCTTTTCTGGGTTCTCTGGCATTGCAACATGTACCTTTTTATTTTAATTTTGTCGTGATCTTTTTTCGCATTTGCATTGCTTGATTTTACATGCCAAAATGTTTAAATTAACTCAAAATAGAAGATGTTTTTGTACCGTTGATATTTAGTTGGTTTTCAATATTTAAGTTGCTGGATGCCTGTTCTGGTTTGAGTCTATGAAGAAATTTATTAAAAATTCATGTTGACTGGTGATGTTTTACTCGCAATGCTATAGTGCAGGAGACTTGCGTCGTGCAAATGGCCTCCTTGCCTGTTATGGTTTTGTGCTTCGTGATGGCAAACATTTTTCAATCTCAGTATACAACCTACTAATGAAGGTTTTCTTCTGATCAGTAGGGAGAAAGTTTCGTTATGAATATCATATTTCAGTGGTAGAGATTGCAAATGTTTTTCTGAACAGAAATAATTTGAATGCTTATTTTTTCCCATCTAATTTAGGGGCATATAAACTCAGGCTGTCCTAACGCTGCAATAAGCATGCTCAATGAAATTTTACATCAGGGAATAATGCCTGACAGGATCACATATAACACACTCATTAAAGCATATGTTCAGACTGAAAAGTTGGATTTTGCCATGCAATTATTTGCAGAAATGAAGGTAATAACTTGCATTTGTAATTTAAATTTAATAGTTTTGTGGTATAGATAAATATGGAACTTCAAAATTCCAACCTTTGATATTTTTAGGAAAAAGCGCAGAAATTTTTCCGTGATGATCTGTTTCCAGATATCGTTACATACACAACATTGCTCAAGGTCAGATTTCTCAAATTTACTCACTTGTATGATTAATTTGTTGCAGTACAAAACTATTAACATTTAAATCAAATTTTGCTTTATTCTGTAAAATATTTTGATCGTTGGCGTCCGGAGTTAGGTTCACTGGTTTCAGCTACTAGTAATTGTTATATTTCAATGATTACTTATGTTCTCATTGTTTTAGCAGTCATGTGTGAACATGACATGCCTTGAACATTTACTTTAGCGAAATTTAGTTATGGCCTCTACTATAAATTCTATTGGCAGTTCAGGAGGGTTCTTTGGCAGAACCTCTCTCAGTTTTGCTCTTTTAATGCAGGGTTGTGGGCAGGCAAATGATCTCATTTCAGTTAGGCAAATAGTGCTGGAAATGAAATCTCGTTCTGAGTTATACATTGATAGAACTGCTTACACTGCAACAGTTGATACTTTACTAAAATGTGGCTCATATAAGGGTATGCTTTCATTTGATTCTGGGTATCTTTAGTTGCTTGGAGATGGTTTTAAGAATAAAAGATTTATGGTATTTGTAATGAGATATGGGTGGAGTAAGATATTCAAAACAAGTGCTAATAATCAAAATTATGCCCATGAGATTAATGGGTTATACCAGTCTCTTAAATTGAAAGGTCAAATAATGATATACTGCTGATTTGCATTTTGCATTCTTCTAGGTTGAGTAAAGATCATGAATGTCGTATTTTATGAATTTCAATTATGTTAAATTAGAAATGGATAACAGTTTAACTTTTGGCCCCGTTTGCTGAAAGCTTATGTCTCATAAGGACACGTCAAACTTTCAGTTAAGTGCGCAGTAGAACCACATAGCAAGTTAAAGCTTTAGGAATATGGGTGTGGCACAAAAAGAACTATTTTAAACATAGTAAAAGAATGAAAATTTACTGTTATGAATTTCAATTACAATTTCATTTTTTAATGAAGCTTGAATAGATACTCTTAGTATTTTTCTTTAATAACTACTCGATTAGTGCTTTTGCTCAATCCTTTTGCTTCATCAACTTGTCGATAAATTTGTATTTTGTTCGTCATATAATTGAATTATTGTGGGGTTTATAGGTGCTCTGTGTATTTTTGGAGAAATACAGAAGCAGGTTGGTTTGAATCCAGAGTTGAGACCAAAGCCTCATCTCTATCTTTCCATAATGCGCGCCTTTGCTTTTCAAGGAGATTATCATCTTGTTAAAAATTTGCATAAGCGGATTTTGCCAGATACCGCAGGAACCATCTTACTAGTTGCCCAAGAAGAAGCCGACCACCTTCTAATGGAAGCAGCCCTGAACGCTGGCCAGGTATTATTAATGTTTCTGTTTCTAATTTTCAACATTTTGATTGGGATGAAGAAGTTAACAACTCACTTGTTCTTGACATTTTATGCATGTTTTTCTATGCCAGGTTGACGTCGCTATTAAAACTCTTACATATATTGTTTCAAGATGGAAGGGAATTTCCTGGACAAGTCATGGAGGCATGGTGTGTAATTACTTTTTCATGAATTTTGTTGTCTTGAAATACATCCATTTAGTAGTTTTTAAATATTGACATTAATTTATATATCAGGTCCGTTTTAAAAAAAACATCTGATGAGTTTCTTGATTTTGGTGTTTCTTATCACATTAAATATTATGATCAACTGGTACTTCAATTTATATTGTGGTGTCTTTCTAACAGTTTCCAAATATTGTTCGGAAGTGAATTTCTGAACAACCTGTTAGGCATTTGAATTTTTTCCCCTTAAAATCCTAATGTTGTCAGCTGGTCAGATTCTTAACTATTTTCCTGTGCTTATGTAATTTAGGTTGCTTCTCGTATTGAGGCCTTGTTGGGATTCTCAACGTCTTCTTTATTCAACCCTTTCTTACTTCCTCAGGTACTAACTAAATATATTTTCATTGACATCCTTTTCTTTAGGTGGCATTGAGCTATATTAAATTAAAGAACAAGTGTGCTTTACTTGTTTGTACATGCATTTGAATCCACTTTTTCTAAAATTAAATGTTTTGCAGGCTCTCATGCTTTTATTTATATATTCACAATTCACAAATGTTTTCCATGACTCCTGTCTTTGGCTGTTTGTTTTACATTGCACTGCGTTGCATTTTCAGCAGTTTCTTCTTTTTTTTTCTTAGAGAACATGTATATTGTCTTATTATGTAATCTCGTGGTTTAGGTTTCGCCTTCTGAACCGGTTGAGGGTTTCATGATACCATTTGAAGCAGCTCGGCCACTACAAGGTACCATAAAGCTGAAGAATGTGGTTACACGTTTCTTTAATGACGCAGTAGTTCCTATTGTAGACGAATGGGGAAGTTGTACTGGGCTGTTGCACCGCAAAGACTGCAATCAGGTATGTTTATGAGATTATCATTTGAAGAAATAGTGTTATACTATAAATAATGCATTCTACAGTCTTTAACTGACAAGCCTATTCTTCAAGTCATGGACATGGAGAGAAGTTAACACTAATGGATGTACTTTCTGTACCGGGCCCATAAAGGCTTATTTATTCATACTTTATTAAAGAAAACAACATTTGAGTTACAAAAATGTTTTAACATGATTTATATTAATGCACGGCCACAGACATTGATACATCAATGTATCGACAATAATAGACATTTTTCGAAATATGATCAATTTTTGGTTTGGCTTCTAACTATCTAATACTGTGATGAATTTATTATGCAGTTGGATGCTTCACTTTCAACAATGATGAGGAGCCCTCCTCCCAGTGTTACGGCTTCGACATCTGTTGGCCATGTAATTGATTTAATGTTGGAGAAGGGTTACCCAATGGTTATCATTGTAAATTGCACCGACGCGTATGCTACTTCATATGGCTGTAGAGCAGTTGGTGTTTTTACATTAGAACAATTGAATAGACTTGTAAAACCTGTATCTGAAGGGAAAAGGACAGACCTTTCACTTTGCAGAAGATGATAAATTGATAATAAAACATGTTTAGTTGTACCAAAATGTCAAATTTAACTTTAGCGGTGTCAAAAAATTCATAGGCTTAAAGTCGAGTAATTTCCACCTGGGTAACTGAAAATTTTCTAGTTAACTGCATTTCCCCTTAACTGTCACTTAATGTGTTGCCATATATGGCTGCCTAGGACTTATGGTAAGTATTTTTTTTTCTAAAAATGATTAAAGGGGATGCATGTATGCATCTTAAATCCATTCTTGAAAGTTCTTGTTGTAAGGACAAGTCCACAAAGAATCTCTACTTGAAAAGGGCAAGTTCATTGGTGAATTGGAATCTTGCCTCAATGGTGCTCAAGTTTGAACTATTTGATGAAGGTTTTTTGAGGAGGATAGTGAGTTTCCTCTGTTAACAAAATCTAAGCTATGTTAAAGAAGTGAAGGCTAAGGAAAAATCAATAGTAGAAGGAGGAGCCCAACTGATCAATAAGAATCAAATCATTTACTAAGAATGTAAGAAGCCATGGTACACAAAGGAACACAAGAAATTTTTGAGTAAGAAGAAATGAATGATGACAATATGGGGGAGTTTGGATCTTTTATCAATTGAGAGTGAAGATGAAGTAAAAAGAAGTCAACTTCTCCTGTCTCAAGGCAGATGTTAAGGAGCAAGAAGGGAAGGTAATTTTTTTATCTAGTTAAACTTCACTTTGGAAAAAGTTGTTATGAACTTAATAAAAAATTATTAGCTAAAATCTTCTTAGTAAAAATTAGCAATCATAATCGTCAAATTATATTAGCTAATATCTTCGTAGTCAATAGATGAATAGAAAATGCAAGTGGGAATGTAATTGAAGGTAAAAAAATCTCTGTTTTTTAAGCTTTGAATTCCTGCAGGTTGTGAAAATCAACGAAGTTGAATGACTACACTCCCATTCAAGATTTTGTAAGAGGAAGCTCTGTATACATCAGAATAAGTTCTTCGACTCTCTTGTTTTTTTTTTCTTCCTATTCCTGAGATCATGTTCTCTAAATTGAGAAAGTTAGAAGGAAAAATGAGAAGTTATAACCATTAATTGGAAAATCAATAGTTGAAATTGTAATTGCAACAACATACACATATATATATATAACAATGTTTTTTAAAGCTCAACAGTCGAGTTTTCAGTTAAATGATTATAACTTCTCTCCAAAACTGCTCCCTTTAATTCCATGATGCATTTCAGCAAAAGTATAGTCTCACATGAAATAATACATCAGACAGCAAAGTATAGTCTCAAGTAACTTTTTACACGCACGGGTCATTTGGTTTGATGATCAATGACAGTTTGAAATGCTCCAGCCAATGCAAGAACCTTGTTCTTCCTCCCCAACAGCTTGCTTGCAGTTTCCTCAATCATGTCATTAGATACTTGAGATTCCTTCTTCCCGTTTCCTCCTCCTGCTAGTTGTTGCTTTGGTTTCGCTACCTCAGCCTTAGCTTCTTCAACTTCTTCACTTACCCCTCCTTCAACAGCTTCCTTCTCTTCTCTTCCCTGTTCTTCATTGGTCTCATTTTTTTCATCTTCTGGAACAATCCCACTTTCATTTTGTTCATTTTCATTCACAACCTTTTCCCTTTCAACCTCAGAATGATCGACTTCCTCTGATTGATTCCCATTATTGTTCTCTTTCTCTTCATGCTCGACTTCTTCTGATTGATTCCCATTATTGTTCTCTTTCTCTTCATGCTCGACTTCTTCTGATTGATTCCCATTATTGTTCTCTTTCTCTTCATGCTCGACTTCCTCTGATTGATTCCCATTATTGTTCTCTTTCTCTTCATGCTCGACTTCTTCTGATTGATTCCCATTATTGTTCTCTTTCTCTTCATGCTCGACTTCATGTTTCTCTCCATGCTTGACTTCATGTTTCTCTTCATGCTCGATTTCATGTTTCTCATCATGCTCGACTTCATGTTTCTCTTCCTGTGACTCCTTTTCTGCTTCTTCTGAAACTGTAGAAATGACTTTCTCATCATCAACTTGATTCTGAGGTGTGCCAGAAACTGTAGAAATGACTATGTCATCTTCAACTTGATTCTGAGGTGTGCCAGAATCCTCAAGAACTTGATTATCATGTTCATGCTCATGTACTATTTCAGAGTTGACATCAGATAAAATATTCTGTTGAGATGCATGTTCTTCTTTCTCCACTTTTATCACCTCATCTTCTAGGTTTGTAACTTCTTGAACTTCTTCAACTTTCTTAACATCTTCAGCTTCAACATTTGATGAATCTTTATTCGTAGTAACAGATTTGATCTTTACAGGATTAACAGAAGCAGCATGATCATTAGATACCTTCTTTGTAGTGTTAGAACTAGCAATATTGCTATTAGGGGTGGTGATCTTCTTTGCAGGCTTTTTCAATACTTGCTTAGTTTTTGCATCACTTGGTGTCTTTTCTGAAATGGGTTTTGAAGAGTTGATGCTTTTAACCGGAGCAACGGGAGATCTATTTATTGAAGATCTTTCTCTAGGACCAGGGGAAACAAGGGCTTTGTGTAGTCTTGAAGGAGAGGGTTGTGTTGTTTTTGTTAAGTTTGAAGATGAGAGTGGTTTATCAAATGATCTTCTTCTTATTGGAGGAGGTTTAATTGGAGTCTCAGTTTTGGTTTGTCTGAAACTTGTTGTAGGTTTTAGATGGCTTGGAATGTTTTTTTCTGATGGGGTGGTTGAGTTACTTTTGATGGCTGTGGATGGTTTTGTGATCCTTTTGGTTGGTGTAGGGAGAGAACTAGAAGATGGGACCTTCTTCTTCTCATTTCCAACAACTGTACTACTACTCTCTTTAGGTTTTGTTGCCATAAATAATTAGGTATTTAAGCTAGGAAATTCTTGATTCAACCTACAAACTGAAAAAAAAAAGAAGAAAGTAATTAATCTCAACTGAGTAGTTCAAAAAAATTGTCAGATTCCTGAATATCAACCATTTGTTTACATTAACACATAATAAAATATACATAGAAATGCCATTGTCATTGATTGAATATTGAATCAACCGCTTACATCCGTATATCTCAATTATCACGTATAACGCTTCAAAACCGAGTCATTAGTTGTTTTTCTCATTAATAATGGAGACTAATTTCTTTGAGGAAACACATGATATTGTGACCAAAATTTTGAATGTAAGGAATTGTTTTTAGAGATCATTAATGTTATGGACCACATTATCATACCCCTACATATTGAGAGCCTAAATTAATAATGTCCTCTTTTACTCTATTTCTTCTTATATTAAATAGGACCTACATGTCTTATTGGTTCTTGAAAATAAGTGGTGATGATGTGTATACAACATAGAAAGAGAAATTGCGATGAATTTGCAAAGAACAAAAGAAAGCATCCCAAAGATAAGAAAGGTACATTTTGGGAATTTAAACCCAAGATATTGATATATAGAAAAACATCTAAATTCATCATAAATTTGTGTCTGAATGACTTGTAAGGAAAAGTGAGATAAAAGTACACCTCAAGTGCTAATCAAATGATTATTATCATCACATATAAATTCTTTAATTTATAAACAAACAAAAAGTTATTATGTTCCTCTGACTTTTGAAAAGTAAAGAAGAACAACAAACCATTAAGGAACATGATACAAAAAATTAAACAAACAAAATAAAAAGGAAGCTACATTTACATGGAGGAAATAAAAAAACAAAAATAAGGATGATCATGTTTTGATAACATACCTTGTCAAAAGAAAGTTGATGGAAGAATGAAGTTGTGGGAACAAAACAAATGAAATTGTTTAGGAGGAAGAAAATATAACAAGTACATAAAAGAAGAAAGCATAAATCACGCACAAGTCAATGGAGCTGTATTGCAGGCCATGAAATCAAAAACCAAATTAATTGTTTCATATTTTTATCAAACTAGCTGTGAATAACCGATATATTTGGGGGAATATGAGAAGCATAGTTGACCTTTTCTCTATTAATAATTATTTTAATTTTCTAAAATTAACAAAATTTTATTTGTAAAAAATATAATATTGTTACTTAAAAGCATTTGGTTGAGATGAAATAGATATCTTTCAGTTTAATTAGAAGTTTTAGATTCGAAATAGGCTGTGTAATATAATTCTTTTCGATTTGAAGGTTAATTAATCTTTACAGTTACGCACAAAAGACATTTGATTTATAAAAAATATATAATATTGTTTTTTAATGAAATATATCTTTTATTTTTTATTATGAAATTGTTTTTTTTTATGGTTGAGCATAACCCAAATCAACACATTACAATTTGCTTTCCATTAAAACTTGTCAAATTAATGGATAGTTGAGTCAATGATAGATATTGCTAAAGATATATATAATTAGGTGACATATGGCAATACTTGACACTTCATTATAATCCTACACAATCACTACAACTATCATTCTAATTTAATTTTCATTTTTATTTATTTTTGATCAAAAAATACTAAATTATTTATTAAATAAGATTATTATGAACTTAGATTTTATCTTAACTTATTTAAAAAGTCGTGATAGGATAATCTTTTTGATGAATGAATTGTAAATACTTCTATAAATAAATTCTCGGAACTTAATTCATCTAAATTTTTAATAATCAAACAAATATTTATCAAATAGAAAATTTCACATCACTAACCAAAAAAAAGAAGCAGGATTCATTTACTAAATTTAAAGTTTTTTTTTTCCTTCCAGATATTGAATTTGTTTGTTATAGATTTAAGGAAAAATTAATTTTATTTTTATGTTTTTAAAATATTTTTGATGAATTCTTTTTTTAAAATAGCGAAAAAGAACATTTTAAATTTGTTTGCTATAAAGTAAAAGTAATTTTGATTTCTAGTAACTTAAATATTTATTATTTAAATATTTCAAAATTATAAAATATTACATAATTTTTTTAGAAAGACATTTCTCAATTTTCTTTAGATAAATTTTATGAGATTCTATTTTTTTTTCAATTTCTCATTTGAAAGATCTTTTAAATGAATTATAAAAAAATAATGAAATGATTTATTTATTAAGAAAAACTATACCAAACATATTTGTTATTTGGCTATTATCGTGATTGTTGATAAAGAAAACGAGTATGTAAGAGATGATATCATACCAAAATAATTGTTGTATAGCCGGACAATAATGAGTAACAATTATTGCTCTACATACCTCAAATAAAAATATTATACATATTTGTTGATACTCACCATTTTAATATTATTAATTTTAAATGTTTTCTATTGATATTATATATAATCACGATTAATATTATATTGATTATTCATAACTAAATAATTTACTTAGAGCAACAAAATTGTTTAAAGAGAAAAGTAAGTTTGAGATTTGTAATTTAAATGTGATTAATATTGTATTGTAAGAGAAGTGATACATTCACATGTTTTTCAGGTTTGCTATTCCTATACTTCATTTATACACCAATACATACATCATATTTTCTTAAATAAAAAAATATTTTCATAAACAATAAATGAACAGTGCATAAACAGTACTCATAAACAGTACATGAACAGTGTACATGAATAGTATTTATGAACAGTAGTTTAAAATAGTGAATAAAGTTGGTTAATGAAAGGTAAAAAATTGGTTAATAAAGTGATGAAGTTGGTTAATAGACGCTTAGAGTTAAAAATATTTTATATCAATATTATTTAATTTGAAAATTAAAAAATTAAAAAAAATTAATTTTTTTTTTATATATTTCACTGTTCACCGTATTGGTGAACAGTGAAATACGGTGTAGGTGTACGATTTGATGTAAGAATAACATTTTTCCATATTTTTTCACCGATCCACGTGAGAAATCTTAAGATAGGTCAGCAAATATTTTAATATATGGATGAGTAGAAGAAAAATATGTTTGTATGAATTTTATTTAATTTTTTCACTTGTAAGATTGAGAAAGATGATTTTGCTATGACAAATAACTCTTAAAACTATTATATTTCGACAATAAAGATATTTTTATATCATTTGTCTTTTTAAAAATTTGAATTTTTTGGTGTTGGTTCTTGCCACCTTTTCTGAAAATAACTCTAAGCTCCCCACTAGGTTTTCAATGTCTGAGTTTGCTATAATCAAATCTTTTTCGGCTTCTTATTGAGCGTAGCAAAATCAAGGTTGTTTATTATAAAGTCAACGAAGTTTTTATGGTGTTCTATCTTTGCGTAGTATCGATCCACAGTGGAAGGCTCCGTACCGACGCCTCACTACTACTTAATTAATGGCTAAGCTATTTCATAACCTGAGCTTTCCTTAACCAGCTGACCTTACTTCGTAATCTTAACGTACTTTCTTTCTTACTATATCATAGGTCTTCGCCACTTCAAATGGGCGCTTCGCCCTTTCTTTTTTTATGAGAAAAAAAACGGGGCACACAAAGGTTTATGAATGGAGTGACAAATGATTACGCCATTGTATTGTATATGTTCATATTCTAGTTAAATATATATAATGTATACTATTATGTAAATAATAAGTGCAATAAAATTATTTATTTATTTATTTAAAGTTAATATTTATATTCATATTTTTGAAAAAAATTAATAATGATTTTATTTTTATATATTCTAATTTATATAAGTTTAATTATTATTTTTTAAATTTGATATCAATTTTTTCATTTATATCATATGATTTTCAATTTTATTTATTTTAAAATAACTTATTAATATTATATTTGGTTTAATATTAGTTTTATTCCACATCATAATTTCAGAGTTTATTTCGCTTTCTTAAATTCAAAAAAAGTGAATATTGGTTCATTACCTCTCAAAAATGTAATATGTTAATCATTTTCATTTAATTAATAATAAAAAACTCAATAATCGATAAATCAATTCATCGTTAATTAAAC
This sequence comes from Lathyrus sativus, assembly GCA_963859935.3. Taxonomy (NCBI): domain Eukaryota; kingdom Viridiplantae; phylum Streptophyta; class Magnoliopsida; order Fabales; family Fabaceae; genus Lathyrus; species Lathyrus sativus. Next base: position 23,906,455 of record OZ012740.1, on the reverse strand, counting down.
AAAAAAGACCTAAAAAATTAATATAAATCTTTTTTAAAATAAACTTCAAAATTAATATAAGATTAAAAAAATATTATACCTTTATTCTTTTATCTTATCATGTTGAATTCTAACTCCATATCATCAATTTTTTTTTGATAAAATAATCATTTCAATTTCTAAATCACCTCATATCATATTTCGTTATCTCATCAAATAGTAGATTGACACAAGATATAATACAAAAATAATTTATGAAAGATTATTCAAAATATTTTTATTTTTATTTTGATATTAGAAAAGTCATAGCAAAATGATATAATATCTAAAATAGCATTTTATGAAAACTCATTTAAACTAAATTTTTGATTATTTTTTTATAAAAAAATCTTTGTAATTTTTTTTTATAAAAAAATATACATAATAATATAAAAACCACTTTTGAATAAAAGAGAAGTTTTCGCATGAAGCCTTTTGTTTTTGCTGCTTCCACGTCGCTGTCGCCGGTCAAGCCATCAGATGTAGGTGCATCTAAGTCTCCTAGACCGTCGTTTTGGGATATTCTCACTTAAATCCAAAGAGCCACTACTGCGAATGAGATATTGAACCTGAATGAAAGAGGATTTATGAAAGTCTCTCTTGAAGGAGGAAATCATTTGCTACCATAACTCATGGTGGATGAAAAACTTTTTCAAGAATTGTGCAATCCTTGAAAGGAGACGCTAGTCATCAAACTCCTTGGGAAGAATGTGGACTATCATTCGATGAATGATGGGTCGAAGAATATGTGGAAACTTAACGGAGGTTTTGAGATCATAGACGTTGACAATGTTTTCTTTATTGTCAAGTGCGAACTACTCGCAGATAGGGAGAAAAATGTGTCAGAAGGCACGTGGATATTGTTTGACCATTATTTGGCAGTGACTCTATAGACTCCAGAATTTACATATCCTCTCGTAATGGTGGAGAAGACTTTAGTTTGGATTGATTTTCATGGCTTAACTTATTGTATTATGATGAAAGTGTCCTTCTTGGTTGTCATATGTTATGTGCACTCTTGTTACGGTAGATACTAACACCCTGGATGTAGAGAGGAGAAATTTTGCGAGAATTTAAATGGAGATTGATTTGAACATCCCGGTTGTCAAAAAGGTCAATGTTAATGGTCACTGGTACAACGTGCAGTATGATGGTCTTCACACTATTTGCTCCAGTTATGGTTGTTATGGACATCACACCTGTGATTGCAAGAAAACACCAAATAACTGACGTAGTCGGTCGTTCCTATGGTAGCACAACCAAGAGATCTGCCGAAAAATGATATTGTCCATGAGAAAAGAGTAACGAAAATGCGTCAGGAAGCGGGAAAATATAGTACCAAAATTGTTGCAAAAGAATCTGAAGAAATAAATGCAGCTCGTGATAATTGGCTGGTGGTGCAGAGGAAAAACGCAACAAAAAAGTTATTCACGATCAAGGGAAACCTTTATCCAATTATGCTCCTAGAGATCCATAGAGTTCTAAAATCAAAGGGATTGATGTTTCCTTAAAAGAAATAAGCACCGATAGCAAAACTGCTGAACCCAATCAACTTGACGCGGTTTCGAAGAAACAACAATTTGATAAGAGTTGACCCACTTGATACGTGCATCAGCCAACATGCAGAAGGGATTCACATGCTAAGTCCAGGTCTTCCATTTTGGAACTACATCTTATTATCAGTGGGCCTTCGCACATAATTAGGCCAAAATTTAATTCATGTTCAACATAAAAAAGGTGTGGCTAGCACTACTAAGTACACTTTCATTATTCCTATAGTAAATTTGGATTTGGAGACCATCACACGATAAAACATTATGCATTTTGAACCAAAATCAAGCCAAGAAGATGGAAATAATCAATGCTATATGGATGAGGGTTCTACTGAAGAAGAGGAAGTTGTTCGTGAAACTCCCATTGAATGGGACCCGACTACGTAAATTGTCTCGTGTCCGAGACTTGTTTTGTCAACTCCATCAACTTGAATAGTTATTTTAGATTTCTAAGAAGTAATATCCTCTCCTAGAATATCCTAAGATCCTATAGTAATAAGGCTATAGGACACATGATGGATTTGATTAGAATAGAATAGTCGCTGCCATTTGTATTGAAAGTGAAGTTTAAGAAATAGGTAGGTCGGATAAATCTATCAAGTTCAAAAAGTATAACCTCGCCACAAAAGCTCAAATATGGTTAATTTTCCTCTTGCACAATGTCACTCCTAAGTTAAACACCTCATTCGCAAACTTACAAATGAAAAAAATAATCTGGTTCATTCTAACTTAACAAGAGACAGACGTGACTAGAATAATCTCTGACAAAATGATTGCAATTATGCATTATATATCAAAGCCTCCTTTTTTGTTTTTGGGATTAGTAACAAGGTTATGTAGGGTATATGAAGTTGATTTCCCTGATTTCTACAATTTTTGCATAGATACTCTAATGGACGATGATTATATTCATCGTAACTTTATGAAGAGACAACATAGGTCCAACAACAACAAAATATCAACCTCAACACATCATAAAAACCAACATGATTTGCTAAGTTTGGAAGATGTCAATAAAAAACTTGCAAACTTACTTCACTCATGAATGGAAAATAAATGATGCATACCATAGATGCTTGCTTTCACTGCAAGAATCCATGAATAATTTAGATATAAGAATTCAAAATTCAAATTACCTGTATGGTTGCATGCCATCCCAACAAGAATTTGAGCAGGAACTTGAATGGCCTTATAATAGGCCATCCTATCTAGAAGGAATGAAACCAGGGCATGTTAGTGAAGGTTAAAGCAGTAGACATGCTCAAGCCAATGGAAGTGATGAAAATAACAAAGAGAATATGAAGAAGAAGAGGAGAAGGAGGAGGAGGAGGAGGAAGAAAAAGAAGAAGAAGAAGACTCTTAGGAGTATGAAGAAGATCACGAGGAATGTGACTCAGATGAACAAAATCTTCATGCAATTAACTATGAATCTTTAGCATTTTCCTTAATCTTATTTTATTTGCTTTGATACATTTATTCGTGAATTTATGCTATTTGTGTATTTGTCTAACTAAACCCCATGCAGTTTCAAACCACTTTATTTGAATTTATGCTACATCAACTTGGTGAGTTATAATGAATCTTGGTAATAAAAATGGCCCAAGTACAACATGTTTTCACACTGATGCAGAGTGCTCGTTAGTCGAGCACCGTGTGCGCCCAATGAGAAATGTTGCACAAAGTTAGTTAAGAAACGAGCCTTGGGCTAGGTGAAGACCTTTGTATTTCAATCATAATTTTGTTACATGAGGATGGGAAAGTGTTTTTTTTACAAGGGTTGGAATATATAGATGGTCATATCCAATACACTGTACTTGTTGAAGTTAAATCGTTTTCATGATTAAGTGACATTGTCAATTTTTGAAATAGTTTTGAAATGTATTGCCAATAGTAAGTTTGTCTGTAGATGGTTTAATGAAGATCTAAAAAGCCAAAATGCATGGAATCACAAAAAAAGGTTAATAACAAAAAGTCAAAGAACATATGACATGAAAAAGGTTTTATTCTCTTTAAATGTTACATTCATGATTAATGTTCTAAATATATGTGAAATATAACATGGTTATGAATTATGTACTTTATTCAAAGTTTAATTTTTTTTTATTTTCTAGTGAAAACATGTTGATTTAAGCCAAGAATCATAAGCCTACCCAAGTAATATATTTGCAACCTCATATTTTACATAAATAATGAGAGTAGACATGCATGCTAACTATGCAGACTATGCATCAATCTGGCTATAACTTGATATATTTGAAAGTCATGGGTATGATCAATGTATTATTTGTTATTGAGTGACTCTTTGACCTAAAAAGTCTACCTTGTGAGGGTGTGAATCCTTTTATGAACCTCTTTGAGCTTTAAAATGAGTTTTTTTTTGTTCTTTTCAAGTATTACAACCCTTAACCGATATAAAAGAAAAACAATATTCATTACCTTATCTTAAGGATATAAGAGCACATAAAATCAAAGGTATTTCAAAAATAAAAGTTTGGGAGAAAAAGAAAAAGGACATGTTTTGAAAAGGAAAATTCAAGTAGTACTAGTGAAAAGAAAGAAAATGAAAAAGCTTTGACATAAACAATCCAAAAATAAAAAGTCAAGCATACAAAAGAAAAAGCATATAAATAAAATAGTTTCTAGAAAGTAGACGTAAAGAAATATAATTTTGGAATGAAATAATGTATGCTCTCTTATCTTTACGTCTTTTAATCCAAAAAAAAAACAATATATTTTGGTAAATCCCAACCACGTTATAACCAAAAGAAAGACCATAGAGATCCATGACGGATGATATATCTTGTGATACTCTTTATATGAAATGAAAATTGTTTATATAATTCATACATTGTCTAATTTTGAGAAAAACACTAACCATCGAGAGGTACTCAGTGAGACCATGATTCAGATGAATGATTAACTCTTGATTTAGACATGTTTTAAAATCTTACTTTGGTCAAGAAAATGATTTACCTTTATGCTATAGTTTATGGATAGTCATGACATTAATTATGAACTTGCATTTGAAATAATATTATAAATTCTGTGGCTTTTGGATTGACTACATTTTGGTAAAACAACATGTTGTTAGCAAGATGTTAAACCAGATGTTCTGCCATGACAGTCAAGCATCATGTCCAACATGATATTGTGACATGTGTCAGAACATGTTATACCAAAAAGTTAGGACATGACTATTTTGTTATTTTTAGTGTGTTTTGATTCACACATTTGCGTTATTCATGGGAGTATATTATGAGAATTTCTATTATGGAAGATTTTGTTAGTTTTCATAAAAAGGTTCATTTTTTAAAGAAAGTTTGTATTTTGTTCCTATTATTGTGCATGATGATTTGCGGTGAGTTAAAACTAATTGCTGCTATTTGTGCGCTTCAAGAGCCTAAGTCTATTAGGTATGAAGACTATTTTAAAGAGAATACCTAACCCTATTGAAAGTAGAGAACAACACATGAAGAATTTAGAGAATAAAGATTAGTCGTGCTTTGGTTGGTCTTTAGGGTTTAATGTGTGTTAATTGTATGTCACTCATCTATCTTCTGATGCATTGAGGTTGACTGAATGTTCATTATTAATTGTTCACTCTAAAGCTTTTAAGCAAGAGTGCATTATTCTTGGTTGAGGATTTTAAGAAAAATCAAGTATTGTCTTGGAAGTGTGATACTTCTACTTGTTGGTTGTTGTTGAATTGTCATTAGGATTGTGACTGATTAGGAAGTGAGATGGGAATCTCATATCTAGAGGGTGTCTAGGTAGAAGTTGCACAAGGTAGTGATTAGGCAAGAAGTTTATTTTAGATTTGAACTAATACTATCATAATGGATTTCCTTCCTGGCTTGGTACCCCTCAGATGTTGAGGAGTTGCACCGAATTGGGTTAACAATTCTGTTGTTAATTTTGCTTTTCCGTCATTTAAATTTCTGCATCTTTGTTTGTGTTGTCAAGCTGTTTTGATCCTAGTGTTATGACATTTGTCTTGACATCAGGTATCTGTGTGCCAAAATTTCAATTGGCATAAGAGCAGGTCACCCTATTTTGTTTTTGGGTGAGCTCTAGAGAGTTTTGTTTTCTGGTACTATGGACAAGGAAGGTGGAGGAAATGTTAACAGACCTCCAGTCTTGGATGACACTAACTATGACTATTGGAAGGCATATATGGTGGATTTCTTAAAATCTATGGATAACAGAACTTGGAAGGCTATCATCAAAAGTTGGGAGCACCCTGTAGTTAAATATAAGGATGGAAAAGAAACCTTGAATCAAAAAGAGGATTGGACCAAGGAGGAAGATGAGACTGCTCTTGGAAACTCCAAATCATTGAATGCTCTGTTCAATGGAGTTGACAAGAACATGTTTAGGTTGATCAACACTTGTACTGTAGCTAAAGATGCTTGGGAAATTCTCAAGACAACTCATGTAGGGACATCTAAGGTAAAGATGTCTAGACTTCAGCTTCTCACTACCAAATTTGAGAATCTAAAGATGAGAGAAGATGAAAGTATTCATGACTTTCACATTAATATTCTTGAAATAGCTAGTGCATTTAGTGCCTTGGAAGAAAAGATATCAGAAGAAAAAATGGTTAGGAATATTCTTAGGTCTCTTCCTAAGAAGTTTGACATAAAGCTCACAACCATTGAAGATGCTCAGAACATCAGCAGTATAAGAGTTGATGAGCTAGTAGGATCACTTCAAACATTTGAATTGACCTTGACTGATAGAATTGAAAAGAAGAACAAAAGCATTGCTTTTGTATCCAATGCTGAAGATAGAGAGGGTCAAGCTAACCTGGATATTGATGAGGGACTATCAAATACCATTGCTTTATTTGGGAAGTAGTTCAATAGAATTCTGAAGAGAATGGACTGGAAAGGAAAATCAGGTGCCAAAGACATCTCATCCGACATCAGGAATAACTATGAGTCTCAAAGGAATTCCAGAATTGAAGAGAAGTCAGATCAACATAAAGGGATTCAATATTATGAGTGTGAAGGTTTTGGTCACATAAAGCCATAATGTCTCAACTATCTCAAGAAGCAGAAAAAGGGGTTGGTTGTTTCATGGTCTGATGATGACAAGTCAGAAGATGAAGCCAACTCAGAAGCTATTGAACCTGTTATTGCTCTCTCTGGCAGATGGGCTGATGAAGTGGAAGCATGTGATGAAAATGATCTCTATGAAGATCTAGATGTCGACTAAAAGGAAGCCTGCAACATATGTTAGGAACATCAGAAGACTGAGGAAAATAAGAGAAAGACCATAGTTGAACTAGAGAATGAGAAGAAGGAACTTTTAGATGTTGTCTCTCATCTTTAAAGTGAGATAACCCTCTTAAATTCCAAGCTCAATAACGTAAAAGACTCCTTAAGATGGATGGAAAATAGGCTGATTAAATGAAAGATATTGGAGATGCAAAAGTTTATTATCACCCTGATAATAGACAAAGAAGAATGTCTGAAGAAAAGTTCTTTCCTTCTGAAAGGAAGAAGGTGACCATAATGCCTAACAACATGTTACAACATTCTGGCAGACATAATGAATCTCCAAATAGTTATCAATCTTATTGGAGATGTCATTACTATAGAGAGTATGGCCATATAAAGCCTTTCTGTTACAAATTATATGGAAACAAATATCATCAGTCCAGTCCAAGGATAAGCTAATTAGTAAAGAGAGAAGTGTTAAAGATATGGGTGTTAATCTTATAGCTCATACATCCTTGAGAGCCTCAACTAAAGAAGACTGATACTTTGACAGTGGATGTTCTAGACATATAACAGGGGCTTAGAAGTGGTTGATGGACATTAGGTCTCTGTCTACAGATGCTGTCAGATTTGGTGGTGGTGTTAAAGGAGAAATTAAAAGAGTTGGTAAATTGATAGATGTTGGATCACCTAGGTTGAAAGATGTTTCTTGTAACATCCTAATTTTCCATACTCTAAATAATATATCTGATTAGATTAGAGATTTTAACATCGCTAATTATTAAAAGCTAAATATTGAAACTAGCACCTATAATAATAAATTTACCAATTAATTACCATTTATTTTCATTATTAATATTATTATTCAATTTGAATATTATAGTTTCATTTTACAAACTAAACTTTGAAATTGAAATTAATACTTAACTTTATGTTAATTAATTATTCATATTATTATTATTATTATTATTATTATTATTATTATTATTATTATTATTATTATTATTATTATTATTATTATTATTATTATTATTATTATTATTATTATTATTATTATTATTATTTTGTTATTATTATTATTTTATTTTATTTTATTTGGATATTATCATTTTACTCTACAAATTAATTAGTAAATAAAATAATATTGAGTTAATAAATATATCAAATGATTATCCTTGTTATTATTATTATTATTATTATTATTATTATTATTATTATTATTATTATTATTATTATTATTATTATTATTATCATTTTATTTTTATAAAAGAAATATATATCTCATTTTTCTATTAATATCCTACATGATGATATTTTGTCATGAAACATTAAGATATCAAGTTCCCATACCTTTCTCATAAATTATTTTCACAAAGTTATACTAGAACATCTAAAGAACTATTGATGTAAGATTAGTAAATATTTGATAAAGACATATTTACTAGGAAGAGTTGAAAAGTTAGAAGGTATGGGTAAAAGAATATACATTTATGTTATTTTAATATTTTACAACTAGTATAAATAAGAGTCTTTTCCACCCTATATTCATTCATTCACAAATCATCTTTCTTACCTCTTTATTTCTTTCCTTATCTAGTTTCTTCATATAACAATATTAGTTTTGGTTATCAAAGTTCTCACGGTGTCGGTCCGTAACTTTTAGAGCTGTTTTGTAGTAAAAGTTCATCTAAAGTTTCAAAGGAGTTTTATACGTCAAAAATTCTGCCCAAATCATTTTCATAAGTAATCAATAAACCGTTATAATGTCCATTTTATTTTAATTATATTATTTTAATTATGTTATTTATATAAAGGTTATTTTAAAATTTCTATGCAAATTCCGTTCAGACGTCGAGATATTGAACTTATAAAGTCCAAAATAAATTTTACCATTTTAAGTCGTTATAATGCCCAAATATTATTATAGTTTAAAAGTTATTAGAAATATACTCTTGATAATTTCATAAAACGAACAAATTCAAAAGAAGGTATAGTCTAATTTATATTTGAATTTAATAATTATTTAAATATAATGGAGGTTATTATTATATATTTTAATAAATAAATATTTCAAGTTGTAACGGGATTATGTTCAATTAACCATAAATTATATTCTAATTATTTTATAAATTTTGTACAATCCAACCGTTATCGCAAATTAGGTTCTTGGCAAAGATCGGAGAAGACACTTGTGGGCTTTCAACAACGCTCAACAAAAAAAGGTGGGGATAAGATTTTCTATACGTTGAGACGGTTAGCGTAAAATATCTTAATGTATATGTGTATAGTGGTGACCTAAGCCATACTAGCGATAAATAAGTAAGGAGAATATATTCTCGAATAATGATTTTCAAAAATCACTGAGGGAGGTTACGACGACCTTAATTATTTATTATAGGAATAATATGTGACAATTTGAGGTTGTATTGTGCTTGCATTGTTTGATTAATTGTCTAATTGTTTATTTTATTTATAATTGAATGATTGTGATTGATTGACTAAGGAATTAATCTGTTAATGAGAGAACAAGATTCCTAGATATTAAGTATTAGATCCCCAATAACAAAAGAAAAGTTGAATACATTGAGTAGTTGTATTTGGTTGGGTTCTGGCTAAGGAAAGACTTGGTCGACTATGTCCGTTACGGTCCACCTCTCTTACCTGGGAAGTTAACCATACAATTATTCATTGTACAAATTGAACTGATTCTGTAGATATAAGGATCATGCCAAGAAGAAATGTGGCAAGACATTTGATGGATTTGACACTCAACCTAAGTATCTAGATAATAAGTATAACCTGAAAGGTTGATACGATATTTTCCTATTATTAACTTAATACTTATGGTTGAGAGTTTCCACAAGATGATTGAGTGATCATATAGACTTGCATTAAGAAATGTGTAAGTCCACTACCGTGCGGTATGAGACGTACGAGGTTGATCGGTCGCCTATAATCCCAATGGGGATTATTATCTACGGATGCTAGGCAAGGCAAGGTTTTTGGCCTAAATTCTCAGGGACGATTGACTTATAACACCTAGACTCCGTGTGAAGTTAGGTGGTGTAGCTCTTGGTAATTAGGAGTATGTTGGTGGCATGTGGTCTTGCGATATCTGATATCGGTAAATGGGATAGATATCATTGGCAGTGTTTAATGGTCTGAATCAGCATATAGTTCAGAGATGCATTATAATAAATAGAAATAAAGTATATGTAATTATGGGTTAAAGATATGTTTGTTTGAATAATTGTGGTTGTCATATATGTATTATTATTTTACACATTCATTCTCACTTTTAAACTTGTATATAAATCTTAGCCATGTGTCCTTTTGTTTTGCATTTTGGATTATTCTATGACTATCAGACAACGAGCTTGAATCTTGCTTACTTCCCGGTAATTCAGAAGGAAAGGATATGAAGTGACGTGGAAATGGGTTACTATAACATCTAGATTGGGAGGTTTTAGTGTTTTGTCAAACGCTGATCATATCCCTACTACTACAGTCAGAATAAGTGTCAGTCTTATTGGACTTAGGAGGTCCTTTTTGTTATGCTTTCTTTTGGTTTCCTTTCTGTACTTTTTTTTTTAATGTTTTATCTAGGTGGCAAAGCCATTAGCCTTAACGATGTCAAACTCTATGTAAAATATATTTGAAGCATATGTATGTGAATCAATATGTTTTTAATTAATTAAGTCTTGTCATTTAAAAGTTTCAAATTTTCTGTATTTTTATTAAATGTTTCATTATAATTTCACTAATGGGACATAAGATGTCTTATTTAATGGTATGAGAGCTGGTCAATTCAGCTCGGATCGTAAGTGTCTAGAAATATACTGACTGTATCAAGTTGGATTCCAAACTGGATGATAACTTTTCTTCTGTGTATTGAGACTTCATCTTGAGAGCCTTCTAGTACATTAATCTAGGAAACGTCTTTAACACACTTAATTTTTCCTTTCCCAACAGTCACAACCCCAGCGGTAAGTAACATACACTTCACAAAATTCACTCTATAAATACTTCACATCCATCCATTATTTTCATATCAATTTCAGAATATTTATCTATACCTTTCAAATGGCTAAATGTTTTCTTTTATTCATCATTTTCTTGTCATTATCTTGTTTATTATTGGTATTATCAAGCATGAAGAATTAGGTAAAGATTTCATAGCAATAATGATAGTTATAATCTTACCATTATTAGTCTTAGCTTGGTTTACAAATAAAAGTTTTTGAATGAGACATGATCATGGTTTTTGCAATTGTTGTTATTGAATAAATTGATAAATTTTTGTTTATACATTAAATTCTAATTATGTTTACCCGAATTCTAGATATAATCATGTCTAAAGCATTAATTCAACATTTTAGACATAACTATCTCTTGCTTGTGAGAGACTTGACAAAAATCCTTATCGATGAATCATTTATTGGGATATAAATATACATAATTGTTATGTTATTTATGTATTGTGAATGATTGAACCTAATAACTATTCCTTATCAGGAAGTTATAGTTCAGAACATCAGAAACACGAGGCGTGGTAGGAGTGCTGGTAGAGGCACTACTAGAGGTGTACGTTGGAATGCGAGTGATAAAGTTACTCCCGAAGAAGCATCTACCATTCCCATGGGGCGAGAAGATCATTCCCAAAATGGAACGAACTCTCAAGCTGACACTCAAGATGTTCGTGAACTTGCTGCAGCTGTGTTAGTTCAAACACAACAAAACGCTCAAATCCTGCAAAGCACTCGAGATCATCAACTTTTCCAGTAACAACAAAGGGAAACCATGCATGAAGATACGGGATTGAACTCGTTTCTGAAAGGAAAACCACCACAGTTTGATGGTGACTTTAATCCGGAGGGTGCTGAGAAATGGTTGCAAGAGATACAAAAGATATTTTCTTTCACTCACTGTAGAAAGAATAGAAGGGTTGGTTATGCAACATTCATGCTGACAGACAATGCTTAAGCTTGGTGGAGAGGAAAATATAGATTGTTGGAAGAGGAAGAAAGAGAGATTAATTGTATCTTGTTCAAAGAAGAATTTTTAGGGAAGTATTTTCCAAATTTATGTAAGAAAGAGAAGGATAGGTAATTTCAGAACCTGCGTCAAGGTGTGATGACATTGGGAGAGTATACTAGGAAGTTTGAATCCTTGCTAAAGTATTATGAGTTTTACCGCTTACATCCAAGGTAAGAATGGATGTGTGAAAAATATCAAGATGGATTGAAATATGATATCCAGAGGGCAGTTTTACCTCTGCATATTGTGCACTTTGGTGAGCTGATAGAAAGGTGTCTGGAGTTGGAAGGAATTGACAATAGGAAGAATCAATATGGATCAGGAGGATCAACCAAAAACAACAATCACAAGGGCCACTTTAACCGAGGCCATGGAGGAAGGACCCAACAAGGGGTAGGCTGATCGCGACTTTCTATGTCTAATACAACCTAACTGCAAGTGCACAGTCTATCGCGTAGTAATAATAGATATCGATCCCACAGGGACTCGTAATCAAACTAGTGTTCTCGGGAGTTACTATGTTTAGCTAGGTAGAATATGTTTAAGGGAATAAGATTGTCACTAAAAGGGAACTAAGAATGTTACTTAGATTATAATTAATTGAATCGATATGCAGTAATTGTGTTCTTCGGGGATTTGACAAGTTACCGGTGCATGAAATAGTTTTCAGAGTTTATTTAAGCAGAAAATGGTGATTTGAAGACTCTCGCCTCACGATGGTTATTGACGCTAATCATAATTCTAAGGGCCAAACGTACACTTTCGTATCCCATTCGGGGTTTAAATTATTTTTTGGAAATCTCTAAGTTCTAATTCATTTTAAAGTGCTTTCGCTGTTATTAAAATGAATGACTAGTGTTTACTATCTGATCTTGCCGCAACTTTCGCTTGTTGGTTCGTATCTTAATTAATTTCCCACTTTCGTGGCAAAACTACTTTTAAATAAGTTCTCGCTTTCGCGACGAGGTTTATTCAGTAAATTAATTTTAAACACTCAGACCATAAATTACTTTTGAAAAGACAATTTTCAACCAGTTATTATCAAATCCCTTTCGAATTATTACTACATATCGATTACTTAAATTCAGCTAGACATGGATTTGAGAAAGGTAAAACATAAATAAAAACAATAAATAATAGCATGCATCATAATAAAACTGGAATTACGATTGAAATGAGAAACCTGTAAATATTCCAATTGGCCTTTGGGAAGATCCTCCACAGATGTTGGCAGGATTCTGGTCTTTGTGCCAATTTAATCGTACAACGGAAATAGAAATTACAGAAGGAATAAAAGGAATGCAGAAAAAGAAAAGGAGAAACAAATAAGAATATTAAAACTGGAAAGGTTGCTCTAGAAATAAATTGGGCAGCACTTCGTTGTATGAATGCGGCTCCCTTTCTGAGGTCCCCTTCTTCCCCTTTTATAAAAATGGAATTCTAACGGTTATAACTTGAAGAGGGTGGACTTTGAGGCAGAATAATCAGGGAGTAGTGGTCCACTATTTGGGACTTGGAACTGCTTCTTTAACGTGCAATTGAAGTGGGGCGTTTTTGCCTGCATGACGGTCGTCACAAGGTGTGACGGTCGTCACCCGTGTGACGGTCGTCATGGAGCTGTGACGGTCGTCACAACAGCAAAATCAACATTATGCGCTTTTCATGATGTTTTCATCCTTTTTTCGTCCATATTTCATCTGAGATTGCTTCTTTTCTTCATATTGCCTTGTTTAGACGTGATCATTAAATACCTGCAAAACATCAGACAAATAACACGGAAATAACCAGAAATCGGATCGAAAACAGTTAAACTTCAGTTAAATTATGCATCAAAATATATATACGATTTCGTGTTATCATAGGCCATATCAAAGGCCTACACCTTATCATAACTAGGATTCTAGAAGTTTAATGTTCAAGTGTTACAGTTGTGGAGGGGCATATCTTAACAAAGATTGTCCAAATAGAAATATTGGTGCTTTTTTCCACTGTGGTCAGAAAGGCCACTTTCTCAAAGATTGTCCCCAAGGACAAAATTAACCAATAGTCCAAAAGAGCAGTCTAATAAATAATAACAATATAGGGAGAGTAAGGAATTGAGGCCCAAGTGTTGGTCAGAGACCTCATAATCACAATAAGCCAACCATTGGAAGAGTATTTGCAGTTAAAGGAGCTGAGATCTCAAAGTCAGATGGGTTAATTTAAAGTATGTGTTTAATTAGATATAAGTTGGTATCAGTTTTATTCGATTCATGAGCTACACATTCTTTTATATCTACATCTTATACTGAACTTTTGGGATTTGAAATTGTTGATCTCAACTATAAGTTGATTTTTACAACTCCCACAGCAGAAAGAATGGTAACTTGTTCAACCTATGTATACTTACCAATAATCATAGAAAATAGAAGATTCTAAGTAGATCTTGTGGTACTCCCGCTACAAGACCTAGATGTCATCTTAGGAATAGATTGGTTATCAGCCAACGATGTAAAATTGAGATGCAAGAGATTTTTTTTTAATGTTTGGAGAAGATACTGGAGAAGTCAGCAAGGTTGAAACCCTCAGTCAAAAATTTATTATGTTATTCTCCATGTCAGTAGGAGAAACCTTTAGTGTTGAAAATTTTCCAGTGGTCTGTGAATTTCCGGAAGTCTTCCCAGAAGATGTTCCAGGTTTACCACCGGTTAGGGAAGTGGAGTTTGCTATAGACTTGGTTCCAGGAACTGGACCAATTTCTATATCTCCTTATTGAATGTCACCTTCAGAGCTTGCTGAAATAAAGAAACAATTAGATGAGATGTTAGAAAAGGAATTTATTAGACCAAGTGTTGCCATGGGGAGCTCCAATCTTGTTTGTGAAGAAGAAGGATGGTTCTTATAGGCTTTGTGTAGATTACAGACAACTTAATAAAGCTACTGTGAAAAAACAAGTATCCTTTGCCTAGAATCATTTACTTGATGGATTAGATGAAGGGAGCATCAATATTCTCGAATATTAACTTGAAGTTTGGATATCGTCATATCAGGGTGAAGGAGGATGATATTCCAAAAACAACTTTTATATCCCGTTATGGACACTATGAGTACTTAGTCATGTCATTTGGTTTGCCTAATGCTCCGACATTATTCATGGATTACATGAATAGGATCTTTAGGTCATACTTAGATCAATTTGTTATAGTTTTCATTGATGACATTTTGATTTATTCCAAGAAAGAGGTAGAGCATGAAGAACATTTGAGAATTGTGCTACAGATATTAAAAGACCGTCAACTATACGCGAAATTCTCAAAATGTAATCAGTAAAGATGGTATTGCAGTAGAATCGAGTAAAGCCAAAGTAGTAACAAAGTGGGAGAGTCCAAAGAATGTTAGCGATATTCGAAGTTTTTTTGGACTAGCTGGATATTTTCGGAGGTTCATTGAAGGATTTTTTAAGATTGTTTTGCCTATGACTCAGTTAACGAGGAAATGTAAAAACTTTGAATGGACTAAAGAGTGCGAAGAAAGTTTTCAGAAGTTAAAGGAAATATTGACTTCATCACTAATACTCATCTTACCATACCCATCAGGACAATTTGATGTGTATTGTGATGCGTCATATCAAGGTCTTGGTTGTATGTTGATGCAAAAAAGGAAGGTAATAACTTATGCATCAAGACAATTGAAGGTGCATGAGAGGAACTACCCGACTCATGACCTAGAGTTAGCAGCAATTGTGTTCGCCTTAAAGATTTGGAGGCATCATCTTTATGGATCAAAGCCCGCCGTGTTAAGTGATCATAAAAGCCTGAAGTATTTATTTGATCAGAAAGATCTAAACATGAGACAAAGGCGCTGGATAGAAATCTTGAAGGACTATGATTTTGAGTTGAATTATCATCCAGGAAAGGCCAATGTTGTAGCAGACGCTTTGAGTCAAAAGAAACTTCATGTATCTGCAATGATGTTGAGGGAAGAAGAATTGATTAACTAATTCTTGGATTTAAACTTAGGAGTACATCACAATGAAGGAAGTATATTCATAGGCGTTGTTGTTGTGTCTAATGATTTTATGAAATGGATCAAATATGAACAACAACTTGATGACCATCTAATGAACGTAAAGGAAACTGTAAGAGATGGTCAAAATGGAGATTTTAACATAAGGAGTCATGGAATCCTAAGGTTTAGAGAAAGGCTGCGTGTACCTCAAAACTAGGATATTTGAAAGTTGCCTTTGGAAGAGGGCCACAAAAGTAAGATGAGTTTTCATCCAGGAGTCACAAAGATGTATCAAGACTTGAAGAAAATATTTTTGTGGTTTGGAATAAAGAAGCATATAGCAGAATATGTTCAAAGTTTCTTGGTATACCAGAAGGCAAAGATTGAACATCAGAAGTCAGTCGAAATTGTTATAACCTTTAGACATTCCAGAGTGGAAGTGGGACGGAATAACTATGGATTTCGTAACCGCTTTTCCTAAGATTCAGAAACAAAATGATGCAATTTGGGTAATCATTGATACATTGACAAAGAGTGCACATTTCATTCCCATCAACCAGACGTTTAAATTGGAGAGACTAGCTTAGGTATATGTAAAGGAAATTGTTAGATTACATGGAATACCTTCAAGTATAGTCAGTTATAGAGATTCCAGATTCACATTAAATTTTTGGCGTCAGTTGCATTTAGAGTTAGAAACCGAACTGAGGTTAAGTTCAGCTTATCATCCCCAAACATATGGCCAGTCTGAAAGGACGATTCAATCGTTAGAGGATTTGTTGAGAGCTTGTGCTCTTAAACACAAAGAAAGTTGGAATGAGTTCTTACCATTGATTGAGTTTACTTACAATAATAGCTTTCGCTCAAGTATTGACATGGCTCCATATGAACCATTATATGGACGAAAGTGTCGTACACCTTTATGTTGGTATGAAGTTGGAGAAAATAAAATATTGGGTTCAAAATTCTTGCAGCAAACGACAGATCGGGTTAAGCTTATTAGAGAAAAAAATGAGGCTTTACTTGTCAATATTTTAGATCATCGAATTAAGGAACTTCGTGGAAAACAGATACCATTGGTTAGAATTGTGTGAGATGATGTAACTGGTGATTCTACTTGGAAAAGAGAAGAGGACATGCGTCAGAAGTACCCACATATGTTTTAAGTACGCTAAATTTCGAGGACGAAATTTCTTTTAAGGGAGGTGGTAATGTGACATCCTAATTTTCTATACTCTAAATAATATATCTGATTAGATTTGAGATTTTAACATCGCTAATTATTAAAAACTAAATATTGAAACTAGCACCTATAATAATTAATTTATCAATTAATTACCCTTTATTTTCATTATTAATATTATTATTCAATTTTAATATCATCATTTCATTTTACAAACTAAATTTTGAAATTGAAATTAATACTTAAAATACTTAACTTTAAGTTAATTAATTATTCATATTTTTTTTTAATTATTGTTGTTGTTTTGTTATTATTATTATTTTAATTTATTTTATTTGGATATTATCATTTTACTCTACAAACTAATTAGTAAATAAAATAATCTTAAGTTAATAAATATATCGAATAATTATCCTTGTTATTATTTTTATTATTATTATTATATTATCATTTTATTTTTATAAAAGAAATATATATCTCATTTTTCTGTTAATATCCTACATGATATTATGTCATGAAACATTAAGATATCAACTCTCATAAATTTCTCATAAATTATTTTCACAAAGTCATACTAGAACATCTAAAGAACTATTGATGTAAGATTAGTAAATATTTGATAAAGACATATTTACTAGCAAGAGTTGAAAAGTTAGAAGGTATGAGTAAAAGAAGATACATTTATGTTATTTTAATATTTTACAACTAGTATAAATAGGGGTCTTTCCCACCCCATTTTCATTCACTCATTCACAAATCATCTTTCTTATCTCTTTATTTCTTTCATTCTCTAGTTTCAAAGGAGTTTTATAAGTCAAATTTTTTTCCAAATCATTTTCATAAGTAATCGGTAAGCTGTTATAATGTCCATTTTATTTTAATTATATTATTTTAATTATGTTATTTGTATTGAGGTTATTTTAAAATTTCTATGCAAATTCCGATCAAACGTCGAGATATTGAACTTATAAAGTTCAAAATAAAATTTACCATTTTAAGTCGCTATAATGCCCAAATATTATTATTATAATTTTAAATATTATTAGAAATATACTCTTGATGATTTTCTAAAACGGACAAATTCAAAAGGAGGTATAGTCTAATTTATATTTGAATTTAATAATTATTTAAATATAATGGATATTATTAATATATATTATTATATAATGGATATTATTATATTCTAATTATTTTATAAATTTCGTACAATCCAACAGTTATCGTAAATTAGGTTCTCGCTAAAGATCGGAGAAAACACTCGGGGACTTTCAACAACATTCAACAACAAAAGGTGGGGGCATGATTTCGTATGCATTAGGACGGTTAGCATAAAATATCTTAATGTATATGTGTGTAGTGGTGACCTAAGCCCTACTAGTGATAAATAAGTAAGGAGAGTTTATTCTCGAATAATGATTTTCATGAATCACTGAGGGAGGTTACGCTAGCCTTAATTATTTATCATAGGAATAATCTGTGACAATTTGAGGTTGTATTGTGCTTGCATTGTTTGATTAATTATCTAATTGTTTATTTTATTTATACTTGAATGATTGTGATTGATAGACTAAGGAAATAATCTGTTAATGAGAGAATACCATTGCTAGATATTAAGTATTAGATCCCCAATAACAAAAGAAAAGTTGAATATATTGAGTAGTTGTATTTGGTTGGGTTCTGGCTAAGGAAAGACTTGGTCAACTAAGTCCGTTACAATCCACCTCTCTTACCTGGGAAGTTAACCATACAATTATTCATCGTACAAACTAAAATGATTATGTAAATATAAGGATCATGCCAAGAAGAAATATGGCAAGACATTTGATGGATTTGACACTCAACCTAAGTATCTAGATAATAAGTATAACCAGAAAGGTTGATATGATATTTCCCCATTATTAACTTAATACTTATGGTTGAGAGTTGCCACAAGATGATTGAGTGATCATATAGACTTGCATTAAGGAATGTGTAAGTCCATTGCCGTGTGGTATGGGACGTACGAGGTTGATCGGTCGCCTATAATTCCGACGGGGAATATTATCTATGCATGCTAGGCAAGGCAAGGTTCTTTGCCTGAATTCTCAGGGACGATCGACTTATAACACCTAGACTCCGTGTGAAGTTAGGTGGCGTAGCTCTTGGTAATTGGGAGTACGTTGGTGGCATGTGGTCTTGTGATATCTGATCTTTGTAAATGGGATAGATATCATTGACAATGTGTAATGGCTTGAGCCAACATATAGTTCACGGATGCATTAGAATAAATAGAAATAAAGTATATGTAATTAAGGGTTAATGATACGCTTGTTTGAATAATTATGGTTGCCATATATATTATTATTTTACACATTCATTCCCACTTTTAAACTTGTACATAAATCTTAGCCCTATGTTCTTTTGTTTTGCATTTTGGATTATTCTATGACTATCAGACAACGAGCTCGAATCTTGCTTACTTCCCAATAATTCAGAAGGAAAGGATATGAAATCACGTGGAGATGGGTTACTATAATATCTAGATTGGGAGTTGTTAGTGTTTTGTCAAACACTGATCATATCCCTACTACTATAGTCAGAATAAGTGTCAGTCTTGTTGGACATAGGAGGTCCTTTTTGTTATGTTTTCTTTTGATTTCCTTTATGTACTTTTATTTTATGTTTTATCTATGCGGCAAGGTCACTAGTCTTGACGATGTCAAACTCTATGTAAAATATATTTGAAGCATATGTATGTGAAGCAATATGTTTTTAATTAATTAAGTCTTGTCATTTGAAAGTTTCAAATTTTCTGTATTTTTATTAAAGGTTTCATTAGAATTTCGCTAATGGGACATAGGTTGTCTCATTTTTCTTATGAAAGGACTAACTGTTAATCTCATCAGCATTAGTCAGTATTGTCATCGTGGTTTACTGGTCATTTTCTCCAAATTAGAATGTTTAGTCAATGATGAGAAAAATGTATTTCTGATGAAGGGTATAAGGTCTAAAGACAACTGCTATTTTTAGGAACCTCAAATGACTGCTTACTCTTCCACATGTTCAAAAACCCAAGAGGATGAAGTGAAATTGTGTCACCAGAAACTTGGACATCTTCATCTCAAAAGAATAAAGGAAATCATATCTAGAGGAGCCGTCATAGGAATGCCAGAACTCAAGGTTGAAGAAGGGAAAGTTTGTGGTGAGTGTGAAATTATGAAGCATACCATGATGTCACACCCAATGTTGCACCATCAGACCACTTCCAGAGTACTACAACTTCTCCATATGGGGGTTATGGGACCTATGGAGACAGAACGTCTGGGTGGAAAAATGTATGTTTATGTGGTTATAGATGATTTCTCAAGATTTACATGGGTAAACTTTCTTAAAGAAAAAATAGACATCTTTGAAGCTTTTAAAGATTTGCATCTAAGTGCTCAAAAGGAGCAAAAAAGTAGGATTGTTAAGATCAGAAGTTATCATGACAAGGAGTTTAATAATACCTAGTTCACTAAATTTTGAGTCTGAAGACATCAATTATAGTTTTTCTTCTCAGCTATATAGAATGCTTGAGCAATAAACCTGGGATATACAAGAATCAGTGAAAGACACGCTTCATGATAGGTAAGTACCAAGTTATTTTTGGGCTGGAGGTATGAATACTGCTTGCTATATTCACAATAGGGTCACTCTGCGATAGGGAACTTCAAGCACTCTCTATGAGCTACAGAAAGGAAGGAAGCCTACAATGAAATACTTCCATGTCTTTGGAAGCAAATGCCATGTCCTGACTAAAAAAGACCAAAAAGGTAAAATGGGTCCCATAAGAGATGAGGGGATATTTCTGGGTTATTCTTCAAGCAGTAGAGCCTTTAGAATCTTTAACTTAAAAATTGGGACGACAGTGGAATCTATCAATATAATGATTGATGAGTCAACTACAGAGCCAAGGATGGATGTTGAGGACAACATTGGAACGTCATTTGTGCAGACTAATGAGGCAGGAAGGGAAGAAAACTGTAATTTCTCTAGCATTGTGTCAGATGACTCTTGAGATACTTCAGATCTCTTTGGTAAGGGTCATCCAGATCAATCCAAGAATCTCATTGCATGAAATACTATAGAAAGAAACATTACTAGGTTTGCAAAGAAAGTATCAAACACATTTCTTGAATCTAAGAGAAGTTCTGGTGTCCAAGAGAAGAAGATTTTGAATTGCATCATTAGAACAAGAGATTATGATATGCGTCACTCCTACATCTCAAAGGTTATGATAAAAGAATCATGCAAGGTAGCTTGGGTGAGTGATATGATAAATAGTTTGATTTCCTAGATTAACAATAGGCAAACATGTCATTCTTGGTGCACTACTGCAACTGAATATGGTGAAATCAGAAGAGGTTGTCTTCCATTAATATGGAATAAATGTGATGACAAGGCTGGTGTTCTGACATTATATTGTAAAAATCTGAATGCTATCGGATATTTCATCTAATCAGTCTGGAACGAGAACCTTGACAAATGTGATCAACTTTTCAGGAGTCTTGGTGAAGGAAAGATAAAGGATGTGATTTTGAAATGTGTGGACACTAAGGACCAGCTGAATGATATGATTCCTAATGCCTTATATGGAAATGTTTTTGAGAACATAAGCTATGAAGTGAGGAAAGGCACTGTTGAGGAGTTGTAGCAATTACAGAAATGGAGGAATGCAACACATATTTCATCTTTCCTCTATCCTCTGATGCTTGAGAGGTATGAGCAAGTTAGTTGTTAATAAATGGAATAAAATATCTTTGCAACATAGAAGGACTGTTTTGAAGAAGACACGTGACAACTTCAAGGAGTTTAGAAGGATCTTTGATAGGAGCAAGAGGTGGAAGATAATTTAAAAATGGTTTGAATTTGTGTTTCCAACTGGTTATTGTGTGTGTGCTTCCATCTATTACTTTGTGCTTCCATCTGAATGTTTGTTTCCATTTGTGTGTTTGTTTTTTGCATGTGTGATTCCATTTATTATTGTTTACATTTACTCTGTTTTCTTTTTTGTCAATTTTTGGCTAAAAAAGAGGAGTAAAGCATTAGTTTATGTGTTGTTTCTGATGTTGGATCAGATGTCACGAATTCATGTCATATGTTTACTACTACTTAGGAAAAGTAGTTGTGTTTGTTGTTGTTGGAGTGTACGCAAATTTTTATGGGGAGCATGCTTGCTACTGCTGCTACTGATATGGAACCATTTGTTGTGTCTGGGAGAATGCATTATTCTCTGCAGTAGTTTGTGATGTTCAGAGGGAGTGTGCTTGTGTTTGGTGTGTTTTTTTCTTGTGATTTTGGTTTTCCCCTTCAGGGGGAGTACTGGTTATGTGTAACAGGAGGAGTTGTGTGCATGTCTAATTTGTTGCTGCAGTGTTGTAGTTTGTACAAAGCTTACATGTCCTCATGTAGCTTGTGTTGTTTTATGTTGTCAGATCTGATGTCTTGACATTGTGCTGTCAGTTGTGCTCGATTGGTTTAACAACATTGTGTTTGGGTTTCTTTGTTTCTGTTTTGTTTTTGTTGTGTATGCCTCTGATGTGTGTTGAGGTTGTTTTAGCCAAAATTTTCCAAAGGGGGAGATTGTAAGTTGTGTAGCTTTTGGATTGTCTACATTTTGGTAAAACAACATGCGATTAGCAAGATGTTAAACCAGATGTTCTGCCATGACAGTCAGATATCATGTCCAACATGATATTGTGACTTGTGTTAGGATATGTTATACAAGAAAGTTAGGGTATGACTATTTTGGTATTTTTAGTGTGATTTTTGAGTGTGTTCTGATTCACATATGTGCGTTATTCATGGGATTATATTGTGGGTTTCTGCTACGAAAAATTCGGTTAGTTTTCATAAAAAGGTTCCTTGAGCCTTTTTAGGAAAGTTTGTATTTTATTCCTATAATTCTGCATGATGATTTGTAGTGAGTTAAAATTGATTAGTGCTATTTGTGCACTTCAAGAGCCCAAGTCCATTAGGTCTGAGGATATTTAAAGTGAAAACCTAACCCTATTAAAAGTAGAGAACAACATGTGAAGAATTTGGAGAATAAGTATTAGTCGTGCTTTGGTTGGTCTTTAGGGTTTAGTGTGTGTTAATTGTATGTCACTCATGTATCTTCTGATGCATTGAGTTTGACTGATTATTTATTGTTAATTGTCCACTCTAAAGCTTTTAAGCAAGAGTGTATTGTTCTTGGTTGAAGCTTTTAAGAAAAATCAAGTATTGTATTGGAAGTGTGATACTTCTATTTGTTGGTTGTTGTTGAATCGTCACTGAGATTGTGATTGATTAGGAAGTGAGAGGGGGATCTCATATCTAGAGGGTGTCTAGGTATAAGTTGCACAAGGTAGTGATTAGGCGAGAAGTTGTAAACGGTGGAGTTTATCTTTGAACTAATACTATCATAGTGGATTTCCTTCCTGACTTGGTAGCCCCTAGATGTAGGTGAGTTATATCGAACTGGGTTAACAATTATGGTGTTACTTTTACTTTTATGTCATTTAAATTTTTGCATCTTTGTTTGTGTTGTCAAGCTGTTTTGATCCCAGTGTTGTGACATTTGTCTCGACATCTAGTATCTGCGTGTCAGAATTTTAAATACCATGTCATAAAAATAATTTCAAAATTCTTGACCTAAGTCACTCAAACTTTCAGTAAAACATGCATTCAAAATTTTGTGAATCATTTAGAATGATTTTGTTTGAAGACAAAAAAAAAAAGATAAGTTGTTGCGAGTTTATAAATTTCAAATTCACATAAAATACGTTGGCACTTATTAACTTATTTTACAAGAAATCAATATAAAAACTCCATAAAAAGTGATAGAACACCTGTTTGGACTATCCTAGCATGTATTAACTAAAAAATGGTAAGAAGAACTGGAAAACCATAATTCAAGTCACAAAGACCAAACTAGAGCAAATCCTTGCAAAGCAAGACTCAATAGGTCATGATCATATGCACACCCAACGAGCAAAAGAAGTCATATGTCTCTTCAAGGATAAATTACTTCATGGTGAAGTAAGAGTTTCCTCGCTAAGATAGTGCGTGGTGCATCTAGAGAAGTAAGGGCGCTAGGGCCACCAGTCATACACCTAACATTTTTTAACCTAGAAGGTTGCAAGATCACTAGGCAATGATAGGTAATGCGCCTAGAGAGGGTCCTGCATCTGTAACTATAAATAGGGGTCCCAATTAACTGCAAACCACTTTTCAGTGGAGAGAGGTAGTACATCATTGGAATAGATTCACCTTGGTCTATAACACATATAATAAGAGAAGGATATTGAATGCGAAAGCTCTGCTCAAGTTACAGGGCGAATCAACTTTCAAGCTCATCTTCTTTGGATTACCTGTACAATTACAATGAATAAGCATAGCTAAAAATCTATTTCTTGAGGGTTAGATGTAGTCATTAAGTTCATGCATGAAATAAGTCATGGAGCTATATGTAAATCTACTCAAGCTTTAACATTTATGAGTCTTTAATATTAATGTTTGTTTTATATTTGCTACCTAAAACTTGTTTTCATGGTGTGACTTAACATTCAAAAGGTGCTTGTCATTACTATATCTAAGATTATCATATATTGGATACTAATGGCTAAACACAATATTAGGTTCAATATCTACATGTACTGTAGTAGGATCAGGGTGGAGTCTTATTGCTTTTTAACTGTTGGAACTTAATGCTTTGTGCTGGTTAATAGATCGAGATATCAGATATTAGATAATGCATTGATTTCACAAAATTGAGACTTACATGAGATACAAATGATAAAAATAAGTGGTTATATCAATACCTTAGTAGAGGAGCATATTACTGACCTATGGTAAAGCATGATAAATACTTAATGACAAAATTTACCCCTAACAATTTTTCTTACTGTTAACACTAAAATATCCATTTTACTTTCTGTCATTTACTTTCACGAATCAAAACAACTATAAAACCCTTCTTTACTCAACGTCTTAAAAATTGTTGAACTGTCTTTAAAACTACATGTCTTTTTGAATATGAAAATTATAAAACTTACTTTTGTACTCAAAACACATATTCATAATAAACAAAATATGAAATTTAGTAATATTTTTGGTAAAAAATATATTAAAATTAATTATATTAATTAAATTCACCAAAAATAAATTAAAATTATTATAAAATATTTAGTGGATATGATTAAAGTAATATGTTATGGGTTGGGCAGAGGCCCAAAATGATTGGAATATGCTTTAGACCTAATAGAATTAAGGTGCGTCATTCATTAATGGATTAGTGGACCTACATCCAGAGACATCACATAGAAGCAATACCATTCTTATATTAATATTGTTGATCTACATTCAACGAATTCTTGTGCTTCACGCTGAGCAACTTAGATATGATTCTTGTGCTTCACTTTCACTTATCCTTGCAAAGTTCCACTTCATTTGGAAGTTGACTTGAGTGTTATAGTGCTAACCTTTTTGCAAGTACCCCCTCAAATCACTTGAGCACCATTACCACAACACCAGAAGCCTTACCACAATGATCTTCTTCAACATATCACCTATTTTATGTTTTAGTATGGAATGATGAAGGCGTATATGGGAATCTTATTTGATTCTCTTGAATTCATTTCAATTCTCCAAAATTTCTCTCTTACAACACAACAACCATTTGATGTTACAGTTATGAGCAACCATAATTTTTTTGTAACCATTTATGTTACTCCTCCGATGGTTGGTTCAAAATAAGTTTGCAATCAAAGCACCACCAACAATCTCTGATAATTTATTCACATCCTTAGGGGAAACACTTCACATTTACTCTTTCCTACAGATAAAGGAAATAAACCACAAAATTCCCATGCTTCAACAATTATTCCTTAACTTCCAGATATAGAAAATCATCAAGTTATCAATCCTTAGATATCAACTCCTACATTACATAGTCATATTCCTTCAATTGGCTTTTCACTTCGTCCATCATAATTTCACACTCATCATCTCCGCGCTTCAGTTCCACCACCAATACAGGATCTCCAACAAATTCAAGCTTTGTTTAGCACACCAAAAGCTTATCAACTCATGTTGAACATTTTCAAAATGATACAACAATAAAACATGAGGTTCCTTCGTGTTGAAGAAAAATAAAATAAGATTTCAACTAAGATAACAACACAACTAGAGGTTTTTCAACACGACCACTCCAGAGATATCTTGTGGGAAGTTGTACTCAACACCAAGTCACAACCATTGATAACTCACATGTTGCCAATGAAACAATCTCTCTTCACCATGATAATGATTCTCCTAAGCAGGACTCTAGTGTCAGAGATAACATTCGTACTCCGCTTGAAGATCATCGCCTAAAAATGCCTTCTTCCTATTGCTTGTGAAATAAGTACACAAACAAATCCCATAAACAAGTTCTTTTCCTTTGTCAATAGGAACTATTTACAAAGTGAGTCATTGAGTGCCACATCCATAATTATTTGGAAAATCCTCCAAATCTGAAAAGTTATAATTGTACTAAAGACCCAGATGAATAGTTTTAACATGTAGACACTGTCACACCCTCATTTTCACCCCAGTCTTTCATATCATGGATTTATCACATCATCACATGATACATATCAAGCCTAGGAGTTTGTAAAGAAGTTTCCAGAAAAGATGGTTGCTTTAAAGCTTGATGTTACAATTGACTAGGATGCTCAATTCTTGTAAGATTTAATGCTTTGGAACCATACCCTTTGGCCTTAGTGTCTTGGATCAGAAGGATTGTATTTTGTTTACTGGATTTCAATCCAAGGGTCATTGAGTGTATGTTGGCCAATCTTGAGAATTTGGACTTTCTCATTCCAATATACTTGCTTTCACTCCATTCCAAAAGACAATTTCAAGAGACAAATTCAAATGTCCAATTCAAAATTCTAAGCAAACGATTCCATTTCAAGTCACCAATCTCCAATTCAAAATTCAAATTCCTAATTGTGAACTTATACCAACTCAAGTTCAAATTTCATGACCAAGATTCAAGCTCAAGTTCGTGACAAAAGTTTCAATATTCCATTCAAGATTCAAATTGCAAATTTCATTCAAAATTCAAAGTGCAAGTTTCTTTCCAAAATTCAAATTCCATGTCAAAAATTGCAAGTTTCTTTCCAAAGTTCAAATTCCATGTCAAAAATTGCAAGTTCCTTTCCAAAATTCAAATTTTATGTCAAAAATTGCAAGTTTCTTTCCAAATATCAATTCATAACCAAATTCCATTCAAGTTTCAATTCATAATCACATTTCAAATTCCATTCAATTTTCAAATTCATAACCACATTTCAAATTCATTCCAAATTCAAGGTCAAAATTCCAAGTTTCCTTCAAGATTCAAGTCACGAGTTCTATTCAAAATTCAATTCCATTTCATGTCCAAATTCAATTATCCATGTCCAAATTCTAGTCCAAAATTCATGACCAAGATTCAATATCAAATTCATTCAAGAACCAAATCCAATGTCAAAAATATAAATGAACTCATTTCATGTCTAAATTACAAATTCATTCTCATTCCAAATTCAATTCAAAGTTACAAAGTTCATGCCAAAAGTAAAAATCCAATGGTAAATCAAATTACAAATAAATGGCAACTACAAAACTTGAAACTACATCATTTTTTTATAAGAGATCATAGATATGTTCTTGACCTACACCATGCATTCAACTCCAATATACTAAGTTCCTTGTGTAACACCCTTTTCTACCCCAAATATATAATAACAAATCAATCACATTTATCAAAGTAATATTTTAAACACAATAAAAATCACCTCAAAGGGCGTACATTTCTCAATAATTCAAATCAAAGTCAATGCTCTGTAGCAAAGGGTTTTCGCAAAATTACTCAAAAATTACTAAACTGGCAGCGGAACTCAAAAAGGCAAATCCAAAGTTTTCCTTGCACAACAACATAATCAAAATAACAAAAATCAATAAAACATGGTTTAACTCAAAGACCCCAACCCGATTCTATACTATTAGAGCAAGACCCTCTAAGTCAACCACAATGACCAACGACCCAAAGACTTCAAAAAGTCCTTCACGACATCCACGGCTAAACCTGGTCATCTGCACGTTACCCACGTGGAGGAAATATTCAAACATACAGGGTAAGTAAAATGATTCATAATAATCAATATAGGAATCAATATATAAAACATCGTCATTTTTATATTCAACATCATCATAATCATCAAGGAACATCAAAGGCCACAACATTAAAAAATTACACCAAATTGTCACATAAATGCAAATGCAACAAGACTCATGCATGTGGTACCAATCAACAAAATTTGATGGACACTGGGCCATCAACCCTCCATAGATCCACAACAGTAGGATCGATTCTACACAAGAATTGGAGCACAACAAAATACCTCACATCCGCACAATGGGACTGAATCGACAAGAATCAAGATCCTAGACCGAAGTCCGAAATGCATATGAATGCATGATGCATACGTATAATCCTCATAATAAACTCATTAGGTGCACCATCATCATCAAAATCATCATAATAATCATGTCATTATAGAATCATCAAAACTCATGAAATCAACATCATAACTCATCATCATTACTTATAAGAATCATCATATCATCATGTATTAATCTTAGAAGAATCATAGTCATACTCATGGTAATTCATCAAATAAATCACAACATCAAAACATCAAGACATCACTACACAAGATCAGAATTCGCGAAACTCTACTATGTTCGCTAGCAAGTTCGTTGTGCGAGTCTGGGGCAAATGTCCGTTGTGCGAACTCGCGATTACCAGCCCAAAAGCCCCTACATTTTCCTTCCTCAATGCCCCTAAAAAATCCCAAAATCATTCCTACGGTATTACGGCGATAAAGGCACAAAATCTATGACTTATTAGGCCAATTCCATATCATATTTACGCCTCCAATTCCCATAAATCCTTACAAATATCCCCCACTGCCATTAAAGTTCTCACAATCAATTACCCTATACGGTTAAACAACCTCAACAACAGATTTGGCCATGAATACCTAATTTAACTTACTCTCAAATCAACCTCAAACCTATCAGACCATCAGTTCAAATCCCTAAGACTCATTAAACTCACTAGAAAGGAAACAACAATTCAATACTCAAAATCTCTAAACCCTTAAATCGGCTTTAAACACATTGAACACATATTGAAAACAATGAAGGCAATACTCCCCATACTTAAACAACCTCAAAAATAGATTTGACCACGAAGGTCTAATTTCCTCAAACTCAAAAACCTCTTAAATCCTTAAATCAACTTTAAATACATTGAATCATATATTAAAAACAATGAAGGCAATACTCCCCATACCTTAATTGCCGACTCAAAACCTTTCTCCTTTGATTCTCGGAAACCTCCCGAAGCTTTATCTTTTTCCTCTCCCCTCAGAGCTCTGGCCTCTATTTCTTCTCTTTTCACGGTCTAACAAGAATGAATCCTAATTTCCTCAAAATTCCTTTTTGTTAAACCTAACTTTGGGTCTTAAAATGGAATTTCCAATTTCAACCTCACTAACTCCTTCTCAAATGTCCATTTTGCCCTTAATTCACTTATATTTATTTAAATTAATAATAATACCAATATATTCATATTATATACTATTATTTAAATAAATAACCCAAAATCCATAATTCTCAATATTTTATACCAACCACCGAAAATCACCAAAAACATGAATATTCATATTTAAATAAATTAAATACATATTCCAATAAATTTGGGGTGTTACAACTCTCCCCCACTAAAAAGAATTTTCGCCCTCGAAAACTACCTCAAGGAAACAGAGTCGGATACGACGCCTTCATCTGATTCTCACGCTCTCAAGCCCAACTTTCTCCAGCTGGTCCTCCTAAAACTACCTTTACCAAGGAAATCTCTTTACCTCGAAGGAACTTCACTTCTCGTTCATCAATTCGTATTGGCAATGCCTCAACATTCAAATTATCTCTCACTTGTACATCATTCATCTGAATCACATGTGATGAATCTAAAATGTACTTCCTCAACTGAGACACATGAAACACATCATGCAAATTCGCCAACAACGGCGGTAAAGCAATCTGATATGCTACTTCTCCCACCCTCTGTGAAATTTGATACAGACCAACAAAATGCGATGTGAGCTTTCAAGACTTCAAAGCTCGGCCAACACCAGTTACCGGCGTAACTCTCAAAACACATGATCTCCCTCTTGAAATTTAAGCGCTTTCCTCCTCTTATCATAGTAACTCTTCTGACGACTCTGCAGAACTTTCATCTTTTCTTGGATCCTCTTGATCTTTTCAGTCGTCTCTTGCATAATCTCGGGTCCGAGCATAACACTCTCGTCTGACTCATACCAACACAAACAAGTCCTTCATCTCCTACCATATAATGCCTCATGCGGTGCCATTCCAATACTAGAATGATAATTGTTGTTGTAGGTAAACTCAATCAACAACAAATGACTATCCCATGATCCACTTTGATCCAACACACAAGCTTTCAGTAAGTCCTCTAAGGATTGGATAGTTCTGTCTGTCTGTTCATCCTTCTGCGGATGATAGGCAGAACTCGATCTCAACTTAGTACCCAAAGGTGTCTGCAAACTCTCCCAAAACCTCGATGAAGATCTCGGATCTCTATCGGACACAATACTCGACGGTATCCTATACAACTTCACAATTCCCTAAATATGCATCTCAGCTAGCTTCGGCATGGAATGATCAATCCTCATTGGTAAGAAATTAGCTGATCTAGTCAATCTATCCACAATCACCCAAATCGAATCATATCCCTTCAAAGTCTTCAATAGGCTTGTCAAAAAACCCATAGAAATGCTATCCCATTTCCACTCTGGAATATTCAACGGTTGCATCAGACTCAATGATCGTTGATGTTCAATCTCCGTCCTCTGACATGTCAAACAAGCCTAAACAAGCTCGACAATATCTTTCTTCATACCTGGCTACCAAAACAATTTCCTCAAATCCTGGTACCTCTTCCTAGCACCGGGATGGATACTCAATCTACTTCAATGTCCTTCAACTCAACAATATCTGGAGCATAAACTCTATCACGACATCTCATGATACCATTTTCATTAATCCGAAAATCAGCTCTTCGACTTTGATCCATCAAATTTAACCGATCTACCAACTCAAATCAGATTTCTGACCTTCTCGAATCTCATCAAGAATACCACTAGTAAGCTTCAACATACTAAGCTTAACTCCATAAGAAGTCTCTTCACAAACCAAACTCATATCATAATATTGCTCAATCAGTTCTAACTCTTTTACCATCATCGTTGGTATATGCAAAGATTTTCTACTCAATGCATCAGCTACCACGCTTGCTTTATCCGAATGGTAATTCAAACCAAAACCATAATCCTTTAGAAGTCCCAATCATCTCCTCTGACTCACATTCAATTCTTTCTGATCAAAGAAATACTTCAAACTCTTATGATCACTAAACATCTTAAATCTCGAACCAAACAAATAATGTCTCCAAAGCTTCGACACAAACACAACAACAACCAACTCTAAATCATGTGTTAGATAATTCCTCTTATGTACTTTAAGTTCCCTTGAAGCATAAGCTAAAACTTGCTGATATTGCATTAACACACCTCCCCATCCCAGTAACGAAGCAACACAATATACAATAAATGGTTCTGTCAGATTCAGCAAAATCTAAACATGAGCTGCTGTCAACCTTCTCAAAAGCTCTTGAAACTTTCTTCAGACTTTGCATCCAAAACAAAAGCTTGAACCTTCCTAGTCCACTGCGCCAATGGCAAAGATAACTTGGAAAAATCCTTCAATGAATTTTCGATAATAATCTGCCAACCCAAGAAAACTTCTAATCTCAAAAACAGGTTTTGGAGCTTCCCATTGCGATACAGCTTCAACCTTTGACATATCAACCGCAATAACTCTACTCGAGATCACATGACCAAGGAAACTCACTTCCTTCAACCAAAAGTCAAGCTTTGACAGTTTTGCATACAACTGCTTCTCTTTCAATGCTGATAACACAATTTTTAGATGCTCAACATGATCCTCTTTACTCTTCGAATATATCAAAATATCATTAATGAACACAACCACAAACTTGTCCAAATAAGGATGAAAAATCCTGTTTGTGTACTCCATAAATACACATGGTGCATTAGTCACACCCAATGGCATCACAGAATACTCATAATGTCCATACCTCGTCCTAAAAGTTGTCTTCGAAATATCCTTAGGCTTCACGCGAATGTGATGATACCCAGATCTCAAATCTATCTTACTGAACACACTTGCAACAACCAACTGATCCATCAAATAATCAATCCTTGGAAGTGGACACTTATTCTTGATAGTCACCTTGCTCAATTGTCTATAATCCACACAAAGCCTCACAGAACCTTATTTCTTCTTAACTAACAAAATTGGTGCACCCCACGATGACACACTCGGACAAAAGAACCTCTCCTCAAGCAGATCTTCAAGTTGATTCTTCAACTTCTTCGATTCCAGCATGGACATACAATATGGAGCCATCGCTACCAAACTAGTTCTAGGAACTAGGTCGATTGTAAACTCCACTTCATGTTCCGACAGTAAATCACTTATCTCATCGGGAAAAACTTCCGGGTAATCACAAATAACTGTCACACCACCAACTTCCTCACTTTATTAACACTCAAAGTTTCCATCAAAATAAACATCTCAGCACCATCCTGCAACGACTCACCAAAACCATTTGTAAGCACTTAGCTTAACTCAAAACAATTCACCGTACACACCATCTAAGCTTGCAAGACACGTCTATCCCATCCAACATGACCCCGTCTACTATCAACAAGAGATCAAGGGTGATCAGTTCCTCAATTTGTCAACAGACAGTCGAAAATCATGATGGGGCATAAACCATCTTTACCAAACTATAATAGCGTTCATCAACACACTGAGCTACCACTCCACACTTGAAACATCTTGGAGAAGCACAAGTTTCTCCCCCACTTGATTTAATCTCACTTCTGCAGACAATGGTTAGAAAACAAATGTGTACCGACAGTGTTTAACATACATGTCGTATACTAGGGAACAAATAACATTAGATAACTTGGCCGGACAGACCGACCTGCTCTGATACCACTTATGTAACACCCTTTTCTACCAAAAAAATATAGTGGCAAATCAATCACATTTATCAGAGTAATATTTTAAAAACAATAAAAATCACCTCAAAGATCGTACATTTCTCAATAATTCAAATCAAAGTCAATGCTCCATAACAACGAGTTTTCCCAAAATTACTCAAAAATTGCTCAAATGGCAGCGGAACTCAAAAAAGCAAATCCGAAATTTTCCTTGCACAACAACATATTGAAAATAACAAAAATCAATAAAACGTGGTTTAACTCAAAGACCCCAACCCGATGTTACACTATCAGAGCAAGACCCTCTAAGTCAACCACAATGACCAACGACCCAAAAACTTCAAAAAGTCCTCGACGACATCCACGACTAAACCTGGTCATCTGTATGTTACCCACGTGGAAGCAGCTTTCAAATAGGCAGGGTGAGTAAAACAATTCATAATAATCAATATAGGAATCAATATATAAAACAACGTCATTTTCATATTCAACATCATCATAATCATCAAGGAACATCAAAGGCCACAACATTATAAATTACACCAAATTGTTACATAAATGCAAATGCAACAAGACTCATGCATGTGGTACCAATCAACAAAATTCGTTGGACACTAGGCCATCAACCCTCAATAGATCCACAACAGTATGATCGATTCTACACGAGAACCGGAGCACAACAAAATACCTCATATCCGCATAACGGGACTTAAGCCACAAGAATTAAGGTCCTAGACCGAAGTCCGGAATGCATATGAATGCATGATACACACGTATAATCCTCATAATAAACTCATTAGGTGCATCATCATTCATCAAAATCATCATAATAATCATGTCATCATAGAATCATCAAAACTCATGAAATCAACATCATAACTCATCATCATTACTCATAGGAATCATCATACAATCATGTATTAATCTCATAAGAATCATAGTCATACTCATGGTAATTCATCAAAGAAATCACAACATAATAACATCAATACATCACTACACAAGATCAGAATTCGCGAAACTCTGCTACATTCGCTAGCAAGTTCGTTGTACGAGTTTGGGGCGAATGTTCGTCGTGTGAAGGATTCTTCGCTGTGCGAACTCGCGATTACAGCAAATCGCTGTTACGCACCAATAGCAAAACTAACCCAAAAGTTCCTACTATTTCCTTCCCTAATGCCCCCAGAAACATCCCTAAATGATTCCTAAGGTATTACAACGATAAAGGCACAAAATCTACGACTTATTAGGCCAATCCCGTATCATATTTACGCCTCCAATTCCCATAAATCCTTACAAATACCCCATAGTCATTAAAGTTCTCACAATCAATTATCGTATATGGTTAAACAACCTCAACAACAGATTTGGCCACGAAGACCTAATTTCCCTTACTCTCAAATCAGCCTCAAACCTATCAGATCATCAGCTCAAATCCCTCAGACTCATTAAACTCACCAAAAAGGCAACAACAATTCAATACTCAAAATCCCTAAACCCTTACATCGGCTTTAAACACATTGAATCACATATTGAAAACAATGAAGGAAATACTCCCCATACTTAAACAACCTCAAAAACAAATTTGGCCACGAAGGCCTAATTTCCTCAAACTCAAAAACCTCCTAAATCCTTAAATCAACTTTAAATACATTGAATCATATATTGAAAACAATGAAGGTAATACTCCTCATACCTTAATTGCCGACTCAAAACCTTTCTCCTTTGATTCTCGGAAACCTCGCGAAGCTTTGCTTTTTTCCTCTAACCTCAGAGCTCTGGCCTCTATTTCTTCTCTTTTCATGGTCTAACAAGAATGAATCCTAATTCCCTCAAAATTCCTTTTTTTTTTAAACCTAACTTTGGGTCTTAAAATGGGCTTTCTAATTTCACCCTCACTAACTCCTCCTCAAATGTCCATTTTGCCCTTAATTCACTTATATTTATTTAAATTAATAATAATACCAATATATTCATATTATATACTATTATTTAAATAAATAATAATACCAATATATTCATATTATATACTATTATTTAAATAAATAACCCAAAATCCATAATTCTCAATATTTCATACCAACCATCGAAAATCACCAAAAATACGAATATTCCTATTTAAATAAATTAAATAAATATTCCAATAAATTTGGGGCGTTACACCTTGCCATGCCAAAACTTCATGCTTCAAGCTTCAATATAGTCGTATCAACTTCAATCCATGACTCACCTACAAAGAAAATGCAAGGCAAGATTTCAATTGGAATCCAGAGAACAAACATAATCCAAAAGCACATAGCAAGCACCAAATTCAATTCATTCCAATTCATACCAAATTCAATTTATTCAAGAACTCAAGTATCATTTATTCAAAACAACCAAGCCTCAAATTCAAATGCATTCATTCATGACATACTCATATTCATTCATCATATACTCATTCACATTCAAATTCATATCATGTTCAATTTCACTCAAACATAATTCAAGGTAAGATTCACAAATTCAAACCTCTTCATCATGCTACGATTCATATCATGTTGACATTCATTCAATATAATTCAAGCTTCATGTTTAATCCATTCAATATATAAGCTAGTTTAAAAATAATTCATCAAGTTCACATACTCATATCCATATCAATCCAATGCAAACTCATTACAAGTTCATGTCATTTCAATTTCATTCAAGTATCTCATTACAATTCATATCAACTCAAGTTTGTTTAAGAATTCATAATTCAAATTCAAATTCAATTCATTCACATTCAAATTCATACACACATATTAAGCAAGTTCATAAAGATTTATCTCATTCAAGTCACATTCATTTCAACATTCATCAAGCAAGCATTCAATCAAATTCAAAACATACAAGAAAGTTAGCAGTCCTTATCATTATTTAAGCTTCATCATATCCATTCAAGCATAACTTAAACCATTCAAATTGATTCAATCCAATACAATCACATATAAATATTATCATTATATCAATTCATCTACACTCATTTGTCAAGATTTAAGGTTATCAAATTCATACCAATTCAAATTCAAACTCATTCATACACATACATATTCACGTCAGTCATTACCACATACAGTAGCAGAACACAATTTCAAAATTACATAATTTCAATAGGTAGTAAAGAAATATCAGGTGGGACCATGTACTATGCGTTTCACTACAGACAAAACAACAACAATTCACAGTGGTTGTAAAATCGTGCAAGACATTTTTCATTACTCTCAAATAGGGATGAAAATAGGCTGGGTCGAGCTAGACTTTGCAAAGTCTGAGCATGGCCTACTAAAATATTCAAAGCCTAAGTCTGACCTGTAGCCTATCATAGGCTTATTTTTAGGCCTAAGCCTGACCTTTTTGAAGGCTTGATTGGCCTACTAGCCTATTTAAAAGCCTACTTCATTTGAACGTTTGTAAATAAGAAAATAAACTAATGTTAAATAGACTAACAAATTAAAAGACCATTAAGACTAAATATTTGTTTTCATTGTCTCATTCAAGTTTACCTATTAGCATAAGTTTGGTGATACTATTTGTTGGAGAGAACTTATGGGGAAAAAACTTATGACATTGTTTATAATGTTTTTTCAACTTATTTTCATAAGTTGTTCAAAATAACTAAGTTTTATTTTTGTATTTTAATTCAAAGTACAAAATACAATATAATAATAATAAATTTGTTGAATTTTTTATAAATAGGTCGACCTGATAGGCTTAAAAGGCTTTTCTTACGGCATGTGGCCTAGCCTCTTTAGCTAAACGAGCTTATAAATAAGTCTAGGCCTTTTCTATTTAAGAAAAAGTCTGGCCTAGCCTGGGCCTATGTAGGCTAGGTCGTAGGCTCCTGCTAGTTGGCCTGGCCTATTCCCACCCATACTCTCAAATCAGTGCCCTCACTCCGCTCATCAACGACCTCAAATTATCACAACCTAAACCCTAATTTAAACCCTATATAGAGGTGGTATTATTCACAAGGGGGAGAAGACAAAGAGAAAAACCCTAACTTAAACTTTCACTAAAAGCTCTCATTTAAAGGTTTTGTTAAGTCTCACATTGAGACTCAAATGAACCTGAGCTTGAAACTACACAACCATACTCACAAGCATAGAGAACAGTGGAGAAGAAGAAGAAAAGTAAGCTAAAGAAGGAAAGGAGAAGGAATTATCTATACGTGCAAGAGACTCTTTAGAGGGGATTCTTAAACTAGAATGTCATTTTGAGCCTCATTCTTCTTCATTATAAGTTCCATGGTTTGATCTTGGTTTGTTTGTTGCCTCTGAGTATCATACTTGTCTCCTGTTGCTTCTCTTTGCTTGTTTTTGCCTTATTTTTAAGCTAGGGTTTATTTGGGGAAAGTTCCGATTTGAATTATTGGTGAGTTTTCTTTAAAACATATGTTCAAATTTGAAATGAGAGTGATTTTTTAGCTAGGGTTAGTTTAGGATTTTTGTGGGTTTAAGGTGGTTGGTCGGAGAAGGACGGCAGCGGCCACCATGCACCACGGTCTTCTCTAGCGAGAAAGTAGGTGCTCCAGTAGCTTTTAGCAGAGAGAGAGAGAGAGAGAGAGAGAGAGAGAGAGAGAGAGAGAGAGAGAGAGAGAGAGAGAGAGAGAGAGAGAGAGAGAGAGAGAGAGAGAGAGAGAGAAAATTAAGTGAGAGGGTTTTGATCTGAAATGAGTTTAGTCTTCCTTTTCCCCATAATTAACTCATTTCAGGATCAACGGTCCAAAATCATTGGGAGGTCAAGGCTTGACTTGGGTGTCCATGGTGGACTCCCGCCATCAGCATGGGCCCCTTTGTCGATGGCTTGGATGGTTTGTGATCAACACCCTCTTTTTGCTGCTTTCAGCCCATCCCTTTCATTTTATTTTTTAAATTTTTTTCTTATTATTTCTATTTATTTTGTTATTTCTTTTCTTCTTCTTTTTTAAATTTATTGTTTTTTTATTTATAAAAATGCTAAAAAAAACATATTATTATTGAGAAAAATTGATTTAGAATATTTGATAATATTTGTGAACTAATATAAGTTACTAAGCTAGTTGTAACTATTAAGCTTATATGGAAAGATTGAAGAAGAGAGAATGTTTTTTTGTTTTAAATTAAATTCTTGGCGTATTTTTACATTAGGCAAAGGTAGTATTTATACTACTAGAAATGCAATTATTACACTAATGTAATAATTAAACTTACTATTTTAACTTTGACAGATTATGTATCTACAATAATTTGTCATTACTATTTATATAGATATTTCTAAATATTATTATTATTATTATAATACTTCCCCTTTGAAATATCTATTACGGTGCTCCATCGAAATGTTATCAAGGGAAAAATTCATTAGGATAAACACCTTAATAAGGGAAAAAGAGTACAACACGGTGCTCCCCCTTAACATAGCATATATAGTTCTTCTTTAATGATCTCGAAGTTGACGCATTCTAATATTTTGTACATGCTTCTTGAACATTGATGTAGGAAATTCCTTTGTGAAGAGATCTGCCATATTATCACATGAACAAATATATTGAATATTAACTTTTTTGTTTCTTTCAAGTTCTTGTATGAATGAGAAGAATTTTGGAGAGATATGTTTGGTTCTGTCACTTTTGGTGTAACCTTCTTTCATCTGGGTAACACATGCAACATTGTCTTCATACAAAATTGTTGGATTATTATCAATGCATAAACCAGATGTTCCTTGGATATGTCTAGTTACCGATCCTAATCATCTACATTCTTTGCTTGCTTCATGAAGAGCAATTACTTCAGCATGATTTGAAGAAGTTGCTACAAGTGTTTGCTTTTGTGATTTACATGATATTGCAGTGTTACCATATGCAAATATATATCCAGTCTGTGATTTAGCATTGTTAGAATAAAACAAATATAATCAAGGTCTGATGTACCTCGAAGATATCAGAATATATGATTTATTCCTTTCCAATGTATTTTTGTAAGACATGAACTGAATCTTGCTAATAAATTTATTGGAAAAGCTATATCAGGTCTTGTTTAGTTAGCAAGGTACATGAGTGTCCCAATGACACTGAGGTATGGTACTTCAGAGTCAAGATCTTCTTCATTACCTTTCTTAGGTCTAAGTGGATCATTTTTAATGTTAAGTGTTCTACCCATCATTGAAGTACTTAAAAGGTTTGCTTTGTCCATGTTAAACCTTTTCAATACCCTTTTTGCATAATTTGATTGATGTGCCAATATACCATTTTTAGTATACTAAATTTGTAAACCAAGACAAAACTTTGTTTTTCCCAAACCTTTCATTTCGAATTCTTTCTTTAAGTAATCTCCTACTTCCTTTATTTCTCTATTAGTTCCAATGATATTTAAATCATTAACATAGACAGTAATTATTACAAAACCAAATATTGTTTTTCTTATAAAAAAACAAGGGTAAATATGATTATTTTCATAGCATTCTTTAAACAAATATTCACTTAGCCTATTATACCACATGTGCCCTGATTGTTTTAATCCATACAATGACCTTTGCAACTTAATTGCATATATTTCTCTAGGTTTTGATGTCTCGGGCATTTTAAATCCTTCTAGGATTTTCATGTAAATATCAATATCAAGTGATCCATACAAATAAGTAGTAACAACATCCATAAGATACATATAAAGATTGTTAAATATTGATAAACTAATTAAATAACAAAAAGTATCTATAACAAGAGATTAAGTTACCTTATAATTGATTCCTAGTCTTTGATAAAAACATTGTGCAATAAGACGAGCCTTGTATTTGAAAATCTCATTTTTCTCATTTTGTTTTCTTACAAAGACCCACTTATACCCAACCGGTTTCACATCTTTTGGTAAAGTCGTAATGGGGTCAAATACTTTTTGATTTTTAAGAGTATCTATTGCATCCTTCCAATTTTTCCAATCATGTCTATTTTGAAATTCATTCATAGTTCTTGGTTCGAGATCATCATTTTCATTCATAATTTCATATGCAATGAAGAATGAAAATATTTCATCTATATTTATATCTTTTCGGTTCCACAAAGTTCTCGTATTAACATAATTAATTAAAATTTCAAGATCATTCTTATTTTCATTTTCAGTATCAATGATCTCATTGTTATCATCTTGGGCTTCTTCAAGAGCACGTCTTTCAAGTGTGGATTTATTATTATCTAGTGTCTTTTCAAGATCATTTTCAATCATATGCACCTTTTCTAACCCTTTTCTTTTTCGGAGATTTTTGTCTTTGGATCCCATAGGTCGGCCAGGCTTCAAGTGTGCCTTAGATGTACTTGCTACATCATTTAGATTTGAAATATCAATCTAAGCTTGGACATTTATAGCTGATACATGTGACTTTGTAACTCTTTTCAAATCAGTAAAAGAATCTGGCAATTGATTTGCTAAATCTTGTAAGTGCACAATTTTCTTCCCATGATTTATTATATGGGTCCAATTGTAATAAATGGGGTACATACCATGTTATCTCATTTTCTAATTTTTTATTTTCTCCTCCTAGTGTTGAAAATTTTGTTTCGTCAAAATGAAAATCAACAAATCTTTCCTGAAAAACATCACCTGTTAAAGGTTCAAGATATCTAATAATAGAAGGTGATTCATACCTCACATATATTCCCAACCTCTTTTGAGGTCCCATCTTTGTTTTATGTGGGGAAGATATTGAGGCATATACTGCACAACTAAATATCTTTAAATGAGAAATATTTGGTTCCTTACCAATTGCAAGTTAATAAGGTGTACACTTATGATTAGCACTTGGCCTTAGACGAATGAGTGATGTAGCATGTAAAATTGCATGACCCCAAACGGTAACTGGTAGTTTAGTTTTCATAATTAATGGTCTAGCAATATATTGAAGACGTTTGATTAAAGACTCGACTAAACCATTTTGCGTATGCAAATGAGGAACAGGATGTTCAACAGTAATTCCAATTGACATGCAATAATTATTAAATGATTCAGATGTAAATTCTCCAACATTGTCAAGTATAATTTTCTTTATAGTGTAATCAGGAAATTGAGCCCTTAGTTTAATTATTTGTG
This sequence comes from Lathyrus sativus, assembly GCA_963859935.3. NCBI lineage: Eukaryota > Viridiplantae > Streptophyta > Magnoliopsida > Fabales > Fabaceae > Lathyrus > Lathyrus sativus. The sequence continues at coordinate 23,865,163 of OZ012740.1, read as the reverse complement.
CAAGAAAATTTTCAAATGCCATATCATGACTTGACAGTATATATATATATATATATATATATATATATATATATATATATATATATATATATATATATATATATATATATATATATATATATATATATATATATATATATATATATATATATATATATATATATATATATATATATATATATATATATATATATATATATATATATATATATATATATATATATATATATATATATATATATATATACCATCTACTAGATGCATCAATTAATACCATAAAGTACCTGAATGGTCCTGACGCTGGATGGATAGGTCCACATATATTGCCTTGAATTCTTTCAAGAAATGCAGGTGATTCTGTTTGAACCTTACCTAGCGAATGCTTTGTTATTAGTTTGCCAAGAGAGCAAGTTTTACATGGTTTGTCCCCTTTTGTAAGTTTTAAACCATTCAATGGATGACCATGGGTACTTTCAACTATTTTACGCATCACTGTTGAATCAGAGTGACCTAAATGATCATGCTATAAAATCATCATTTGGGATATTCTTTTACTACTAAATTACGTTCAATTGTATGTATATAAGTATAATATAATCCATAGGGAAATTTTGGTATTTTTTTTTAAAGTTTTCTTCTTTCTCAAAACAATAGTAGTAATGTTAATATATTTCATATTACATTCCGTTGCAGTTTCAATATCATATTCTTGACGATATATGTCATTAAAAATTAACAAATTTCTCTTTGATTTTGGAGAGTATAAAGCATTATTAATGACAAACTTTGTTCCATTTGGTAATATGAACATAGTTTTACATGTTACTTCAATCAAATCAGCAGGATCTGAGATTATATTTATTGAACCTTTAGTAAGTCTTATTTCAGAGAAATATTTCTTACATTTGAGGATTGTGTGGGTAGTTCCATTGTATGGAATGCAAATGTCTTCAACATGTTCAATGTCTAACCTTTTTGAAATAGAAATAAGATTAAATAGAGAGTAAATTAACACAACATATTTAATATTATTATTTCAAACATTGGATACATCAAACAACATACAAATACTTAGGTTTGTACATAGTTCATATAAAACTAATACAAGCATATCACACATTATTCAAAAAGTTTCTTAATTCATTGTTCCTTCAACAAAATTAGCAACCTCAAGACATGTAGATCATTTTCGAGTTCAATTTCATTAAAATTTACTTCCTTCCCCTTTCCCTCTATAGATGCCTTGTTTCTTTTACACAAATATTCAGGTGTTCTACACGTCTTAGACAAATGACATTTCTTTCTGCATCTATAGCACAAATTATCATGATTTCTCGAGGGACCCTCTTGGATATAAGTACCCCTACCTTGACGATACCTGTTAGTTTGGTCATATATGGGAAATATATAATTATTCACATAACTTCGTCCACGACCTCGACCACGAAAGTGGTTTCGACTGTGATATCCGCCTCAACTAGGACCCTCAAAACAAGCATAACCTCAATGTTTTTTATAACGATTATAGCCACCACACCTTTGATTAAATATTGTGGAATTTATCTCAGGATATGATATTGTTCCTGTGGAACGTGACTTGTGATTTTGGAAAGGAGCACATTATTTTGTTCTGCTACTAGAAGGGCTGCAACTAAATCAGAATACTCAGAAAATTCCCTCATTTTGTACTATTGTTGCAACAAAACTTGGGATGCATGAAAAGTTGTAAAAAAAATTTCCAAATTTTCTTCTTCAGTTATAACTATGCCACAAAATTCTAATTGTGCTATAATTTGGTGCATGACAGAGTTATATGCAACAACACTTTTATAATCTTGGAACCTTAATTTGTTCCACTGATCCATTAATAAGGGCAACAAGACTTTCCTCTGATGTCCAAATCTTTCCTTAAGTTTGTCCCACAAAATCTTGGAATCTTTTGCATTTGAATATTTTGTTTGTAAAACATCTTCATGACGGTGTTTGATTATTCGATTTACTTTTGATTTTTTTTCATTGCCATCTCTTTTGGGTCAACAACTGACTTTCCTGAAATTTCTCCTTCAAGGATTTTATCAAATCCCTCACATGCAAGATACTCTACTATGGTGTTATTCCATGTTATGTAGTTGTCCCAGTTATACTTAAAATTTTAAAGTGATGCTTAACATTTGACATGATTCTATCTAGAATTCAAAATAACATAATCAAAATTTAATACATAAACAAAAAATATATGTCAATTTATTCAATAACAACGATTACAAAAACCATGATCATGTTTTGTTCAAAAACCTCTATTAATAAACCAAGTTAATACTAGTAATGATAAAATAATAAATATCATTAATGCTACATAATATTTACCTAGTTCTCCATGCTTGATAATACCGATGAGGAATAAAATAATAACAAGTAGAGTGATGAATAAAAGAAAACATTTAGCCATTTGAAAGATATGGATAAATTTTTAAGAATGATATGAAATTTGTGAAAGAAGTTGAATTATATATAGATAAATTTGTAAAATGGTCGTTATAGTTACTATTAGGGAAAAGAAAAGAAAAGGCAAAAATAGAAAGAAAAATAAATAAATATCATCAAATTAAATTTAAAGTATGTTAAATATCAACAACCTATTACAAGGGTTTAGAGATAATTATAAGATAACTTTTGAGGCTTAAAACCTCCACTAAATATGAAAATTCATAACTGCAGATAGGGTTTTAGACCTCGATTGAATATAAAAGTTAGTAACAAAATATAAAAGTTAGGAGCTGAATATAAAAGTTATGAACTGAATATAAAAGTTAGTAACTGCATATGGGGTTTTAAACCTTCATTAAATATAAAAGTTAGTAACTGAATATAAAAGTTACAAACTACATATGAGATTTTAAACCTCCATTAAATATAAATGTTAGTAACTGCATACGAGATTTTAAACCTCTATTAAATATAAAAGTTAGTAACTTAATATAAAAGTTAGTAACTGCATATGGGGATTTAAACCTCCATTAAATATAAAAGTTAGTAACTGCATATGGGGTTTTAAACCTCCACACGAAATATATAAAAGACACACTTATTAATGAGCACTTGACAAGTTGTCAGTTTTATATAACAAGGAGTAAAGTAAAAAATAACCATAAAAGTCATTCCAGTTATAAATCAGTCGACTAATTATCAGTTTTCTATAACCATGGTAAATAATAAAAATCATATCAATAATGAGATTAAATTGATAAGTTTAGAAAATATACCTAGTATAGTAATAACTTCCGATAGAAACGATCGTGCTAACAACGTGTTGAGAAATACCGATTTTGAATATTTGTTAATATTTATGAACTAATATAAGTTACTAAACTAGTTGTAACTATTAAGCTTAGACGAAAAGTTTGAAGAAGGGAGAATGCTTTTGTGTTTTAAAAGTAAATCTTGGTGTATTTTTACATTAGTCAAATGTAGTATTTATACTATTAGAAATGCAACTATTACACTAATTTAATAATTGAACTTACTATTTTAATTTTGACAAATTATGTATCTATAATAATTTACTATTACTATTTAGATAGATATTTCTAAATAAATAATATTATAACAATTATTAATTATTTTGATTTTAATTTTATTTAATTTAGTTAACTATATTATTTTAGTTAATTTAAGTGGATTTATTTATTTTTAGCTGATGATTGTGTGCTTGTATTTGATTCAATTCAATTGTGTGGTTGTAAATTTCTATTTGTCTTGCTATTTTCTCATGAAATGCTTATGCTTAGTAATATGCCTTGATCTTAATCTCACTTACATATTCAAACTATTTTCAAAAATAATTCGCGATTTAATTGAGTCATTTTTCACCCGTGTAAGCTTATTGACTTGTGCATCGGTATCGACCTCATATTCACACACGCACACATTCATAGCTTACTCTTGGGCTTTTTTACAATGAGACTTATTCGATTAATTAACCCTAATTAGTCGTCTAAAAGACTAACTCACTTTGCTAGTACACACGTAATTTAAAATTCAATTTAATTGTTTTATCGCTTTCGTGGTTCATTTACTTGTGTATGCTTACTTGTTTGGGTTGTGTGTTCATCGTTCATTTTTATCCCCATTCAAAAAGATGTACCTTCTTCCCCATGAAGTGTAAAATAATTTTGTTGCATTCTTTTACTTGTTTGTTTATATTTTTTCATTGCATGATGAATGAATTCCAAACCCTAAAGCATACTTGATTAATATATCAAGCCTTATCCTACTCTTGTAAGTTGATTGCCTCGTGCATCGCCATCGACCTTACCCAATACCCATTAGGACCTCATTTTCACTCAGTTTAAACCTTACCACGCTTTGAAAGCAAACTCAAACCTCGATCAACATCGAGTATTTTTCAAATCAAACTAAGACATTTAATCCTATTCAAATACAATTTCACTAAAAGATGAAAAGGGAGTGAGTCTCAATCCTTCGATTATTCTCCTCAATTATTTGGATACTAGGAGCCTTCCTTACTACTCAAACAATTGTCTTCTCTATAAGACTTATAATCTGTATCACATTTGAAATTCTGGCATGTAGATCACATGTGTTCCAAGAACATTGATCTCTGCTCAACAAGGATGAGGACAAACCATGGACAATTTAAATTTCTTTAAATTGTCTCAATGTCATGACCAATGTCACGACTTCTGTTGTGACATCTGCAGTCTGTCATACTATTTATCTAACCATTTAAAGTACAGAATTGTAAATGCAGAAAGATAAATAACACAGTAATTGTTCACCCAGTTCGGTATCAACAACACCTACATTTGGGGGCTACCAAGCCAGGAAGGAAACTCACTATTAGTAGAATCAATTCAAAGTCAAACCTCCAGTTTGCACTTCTCACTTAATCTCTACCCAATGACACTTCAGCCTAGAGACACTCTAGTACCTGAGTATACCCACTCACTCCCCCTCAATCACACAACAGTGATATCAAACAATTACAACAGCAGTATGAAGAGACACTTCATACACACCTTGATCTTGCTTCACAACTTTGATCAAGGAACTCACACACTCTTGCTTCACAGCTTCGAGTGAGACACAACCTATAATCTACCTAACCAAAACAATCATCCACCAGACAATTGCTTGGATTACATGTATTCCTAAACAGACTTTGCACGTGAAGACTAGCCTTCTTCACTTACAAATATATCTACCTCAATGTATCAAAAGATACAAAGGGTGACTTACACATAAGGGACTCTCAACCCTAGACCTCTATTTTACACTCTGGTTTTTCTTGATGTGAGTGCTTGTTTTTCCCTTGCTTCTGTGCCTCGTTTTATAGCACTTCAGACTGGGTTTGGGCTGTGCAGAAGTAACAAACATTAGTTTTAACAAAATAAAACTAATTTCCACAATTCAAGGTGTTGTCCAATTAGGTCATGGCATGGTCAGCATTGCCTTGAATCTCTCCTGAGATAACTCAGGGATCATAACAAGTCTCCTGGAATTTAGCCTGAGATAACAGAAAATCAACATGCCTGCACGACTGATGTCATACGATCAATGTCATGACATTCAGTATGACATCCACTCTTCTGCAGATTTTTCTTTACACCAGACCTGGCTTCACCCAATCTTCTGCAGAATAACATTAGAAACAAGTATATTAAAGTTTCCTAAAAAGTTTCCAAGATCCTTTTATGAATACCAATACAATCTGTTCTTGTTCCTAATAAATCTCCTTGACATATTTACTGATGAGGTATTTTCAACATGGTCTCATCAATCCAAACCAATTCTGTCAAGAGATATATACTAGCAGCTCCTTCTGTTGTCATGCAACGATGTCCTGCTTAAGACACATGACAACACACCTCACTCACTACCTGTAAGGAACTTCGTCACAACTTAACCTGTTGTGGCTACACACCTCACACTGCCTGTGAGGAACTAGGCTACTGCTAACCCATAGTAGTGTCTGTTGTGCCAGACAGCTATGTCATTACTTTGGTAATGACATCCATGACAGCAGTCCTTTCTTCAGCCTCTGCTAGCTCCTGCTTGCTCTTGCTGCACTCGACCTTGATGTTAGCCTCTGCTAGCTCCTGTTTCACATAGCTTCTGCTGCACCAGATGTAATGACATGACAGCAGTTCTGTCATCAGTAGCTCCTGTTGCACATAGCTCCTGCTGCACCAGATGTAAACACATGACAGTAGTTCTGTCATGACAGCAGATGGATGTCTTGATGGATGTTACGACACTCAGCATGACATTCACATTAAAACACTCTGCAACAGTTCTTTCACCAGCTCCTGCTTGCTTCTTTAGCGATGTCATAACTATGGTAATGACATCCTGGTTAACATTAGTGTAGAGTCATGTTATACCACAATTTAGCCAATCATAGACACATGGACAATTCTATATCATAGAACCATGGAACTATCAACATTAAACTATTTTCATAACAAATTGAATTAAACTTATTTTTTCTCAATCACTTAGATGAAAAAGTGAGAGTCTCGAGCCTCCCTTGGCCATTCAAGTGCTCTTCATTCACTTAAAACACTTTAACTATGTCAAAACATTTCATAATTAAGGTTAAAAAAGATAGAGTCTAGAGCCTTCGATTCTCTCTCTCAATTGTTTGGATACAAGGAGTCTTCCTTTGCCAACCGAGTGATCATCATCAAAACAAAACATTAACACATTAACTCAACTTCTCGCCACCGTGCGATTGAAAATTTTCCTCAAACAAGCAATATTTAGTCCTTTCTAATGCACCCACAAACTAAATGCTTAAGCCTCCTCCGAGAGTAGACAAGCTAACGTTTTACCATTAGAATGCGACCTAAACATTCGTTCGATAGAATGAACCAACAACCGGTAGTCGCATGAACTGTGGATGCTCTGATTCTTCATTTCTTTCAAAATAAAGATACGTAGGCACAAGGGCCCCAATCCTTGGAGAACACCCTGATAAAAAAACCATCTCTTTCCTTTTAGAAAACAAAACTCTTTTCTCTTACCTTTCGCATTATTCGCTTAGAAGAAAACAAATAACATTAGTTAACATTCGCTCACAAATAGAACTAAAAGGTTCCCGTTGAGTACACAGTACGTGAGGGGTGCTAATACCTCCCTCTGGTGTAATCGACTCCTGAACTTAGAACTTGGTTTTGATGACCATGTTATTACCTTAAAGGTTTTATTGATATTTCCTATTCCTTTTCGGAGTGAATAAAGTTATGTGGCAACTATGTTTAAACTAGTTTTTTCGCGACCACTCACGAAGGATCGTATTTTTTCGAGGTACGGAAGAAACCATGCTATAATACCACCAATCCATGAGAGTAGTGAAATTAAAGCTTGTTGTTCTCACCTTGAAGGGAGCAACCACAACCTGGTTCAAGGGACATAAATACAACTCCATTATTTCTTAGAGAACATTTTGTGTTGAGTTTATATTTTACTTAACAACATGCAAACTCCAATTAAAGACAATAGTCATTCTCAACACCATTATGTAAATTAAGAAACAAACATTGTGAGAGTATATCAATAAATTCACCAAGGAAGTCATGGAAATTAAGAAGCTAACAACAAACTAAAATGTTGGATCTTTGAGAATGACTTGAGGTTGAACTTCATATTCAAAGAGAAGTTGGGTTTGTTAGGGGAGAATATGAACTTGAATAGTCTAAAATGATGTGTGTGTGTGTGTGTGTGCGCGCGTGCGTGTGTGTGTGTAGGGGGGTTAATATGTGGATCTATGAGATTGCATGTATATAGTTGATATTTTTGCAAATGATCCTCTCTAAAATTTTGATGACGACAACATCAACAATTATAATGTTAAATTCAGTGGCAATAACTCTCAACATTCTGATGATGGTGAACCAACAAGAGAAACATTTCAAAACCTCATCAAGAAAAGAGACTCAAGATTTAAGTGCTTATATGATCGATGCATCCAACAAAGAGTCTTGAAGCCTTAGATAAAGCGTGAAAGCTCTCTAGGTTGTGTTTGTTTGAGTGGCCTGAGTTTTTTAAAAGTAAGGAAGTAGATCTTAAGTTCTAAGGTAACTCTCTCTCTCTCTCACACACACACACACACACACGCACACACGCACACACATACACACACACACACACACACACACACAAACACACCCCTCACACGCATGCGCGCATGCGCACACACACACACACACACACACACACACACACACACACACACACACACACACACACACACTCATACACAACTTAAATTTTTTCTAATTGTTTTATATTTTAAAAATGTTTTCAAAAGCAAGCCAATTGATTAAGAAGTTGTCTACTATCATTTAAAAAGGTATTTAAACTAACTAATCAATTGAGGAGTCAATCCAACCGATTAGGAAAACTTTTTTTGAACCTCCCAATTGATTGAAGAATTAAGCCAACCGATTGGAGACAGCCTAAACAATTAACTAAATGATTTGGACATCACCTTAATGACTTGTAATGGCTCTCTATAAAATATTTCTATATTGGGCAAGACAATTGATTAAAAACATGCCATCCAATCAATTGGCTCATCAATTCTGCCCATGGATTATTTCCTTTTTTAATTGGCTCATCAATTCATTACCTCTAAGACGATTGCTAATGTAATCAATTGCGAGGAGATTGGAGAAATTCCAAATACTCTTGTTTGGGAATACTATCTTCCTGCTTGGCATACTTTTGTGGATCCATCAAACCTTTCTCAGGTCTCAAATCTTCTTCCTGATGCAATTGTTTGGGACCAGATTCTGAACTTAAACTTGCTACCTAAGGACAAGAATCTAAACCTTCTGGATTCTATTGAAAAAGATTTGCTACTTCTTCTTAATTCAGACATATTGATTGATCTACCTCAAGTTATGTTTGACCATTTGAAAAAGACTCATTCATCCTTTCACAAGAGAAAGACATTCTTCATTCCATATGGACGAGTTCTTTCTGAACTGTTAATCCAACAAAGAGTTATCATAACATTACAGGAAGATTCTTCTAAAATCTGAAGAGATAAGTTTGAAGCTATTTATAAAAGGTTCTAATATTGGATATCTGCAATATATACCTTGTAAATGTTATCATCTTGTATTAAGCACTCTTTTAATAAAAAGGTTGTTTATGTTCTTTTTTTTTAAGCTGTTATATGTGCAAATCTTGTGTTATTCAGATAATCAAAAATTAGGATAAAATACTAGAAACAAGCAATATTCTCATTAAAATATCAGTAGTTGTTACATCTCTGTCAATAAATTTCTAGGGATTTGGATATGCTCTTACATATTCCTTAGGATCATCTGACATATTTAGATTGTTCAAGTAGTCCTCTCAATCTTCCTTTGCAAACTTAATAGTCTTCTTATTATAGATATTTATGCATTTTGACCTAGAAGTTCCTTTCCTTCTACGTGTATCAACAAATTTTGTTGTTGTTGTATGTGCCTCTGAAGAAATTTGCTTGTTTAAAGACTCTTCAATTGTTACATTCTTCTTGTTTGCCGGAGTTGCTGCTCTTAAAAATGATGCCTTTCAAAAATCTCTCTTTGGAATCCAAATTTGTTTCTGCTTATACATTTTTGAGTTCTAAATATTAAGTGATTTGAATAGACAGTCTACTATTCATTTTACATAATTCATTCATTTGTTACCTTGAGTCTTTATTGTTTCTGTGTTAATTTGTCAAATCAATCTTTTAGCTTTTGATTCTTGAGAAGTGACGTCTAGTATCTAAACCTAATAAATATTCTTCTAAACACTTATATATGTCAGTTTAACAATTATTTGTTTTTAAAAAAAAATTGTTTTCTTTTTTACTTCACTTATACAAATCTCAGAAGAAGAAAAAAAGAAGCAAAAGATTGTACTACGTGCAAAAGATTATACTTTCATTCACCTAAGAAAAGAATTACAAAAGGATAAAGATATTAATTTAAATTAATCTTCTTCTAATTCCCTAAGCCTGATAAAATTTTCCCATTCATAGCTTGGCTCGTCTTCATCTTCAGAATCGAAAACGACAATCTGAACCACCATTCTTCTTCTAGTTCTCTTGTTTTTCTTCATTGCCACCTTCTTATGTTTTAATGCTCTAGATGAAGAACCTACGCCAGAAACTTTAGAACCATCTGGGTTCTGTTGACTTTGTATATTTAGACTCGTGGTGTCTTCTAATACTTCTGTTATTATGGAGATGTTGGCACTCTCGGTCGTTGCTTCCATGGTGTTCTTAAAGATGTTAATCAAAAAGACTTAGGGCATGGTTGGTTTTATAGTAGAGTTTGAGTAGACCAAGCGGTTGGATAAAATCTTTTTCTTGATCATTGGAAGTGCCGCAACCAATAACTATTAAAAAAACGCACCACACACACTTTTTATACTACCTCCGTTCCTTTATATAAGAGACAATTTACTTTTTTGATTCATCGAATAATCAATGTATCTAGTCTATAAACCGACCAAATACATTGGTTATTCAATGAACCTAAAAAATGAATTGTCTCTTATATAAAAGAACGAAGGTAGTACGTTCTTACTTAAAATTGTTTCTCTTCTTTGGGAACTATTTCTGTAATGATAGTCCGTTTTGCATTTATGGAGTATTTTTATTGTTTCTTAATTATTTTGTTTTGTTTCTTTGTTTTTCATTAAAAAATTTATTTACTTTTTGATGTGACAAAAGGGGAGAAAGATATAGAATTATTTTAAGAGAATCTGAACCCTTCAGATTTTATTTGTTGTTTATTTTAACTTACTTGCCATTTAAAATTATGTATGGTTATTTCATTACCCGAGAGATATATTTTACTTTTCTTGAATATAGAACTTAGGGGGAGCTTACAAACCCCAACCTTTGAACTATTAGACTCAAGGGTAGCTTACAAACCTCAACCTCTGACGTTGTCAAGTAAATTAAAATAGTCGAACATTGTTCTTAAATACTTATGTTTATCAACATAAAAAAAGGAGATTGTTAGAATAAGATTTGTTCATGACATATATCCTTTAGGTTTTGTTGATAACAAAGTATTGAAAGAATAATAGTTTTATCAAATGTGTGTTCTAAGTATGCAGGTTCCAAAGTTTAAAAAGAATTTCTTCATAATCTGTTAAAAGAACGCATTTGAGCGAAGTTAAGTTCTTGGCTTCTTATGGTTCAGAACTGAAGGACGTTCTTAAGTGAAGTCTGATGATATATGATTGTATAGACTCTGGAGCTGAATGTATCAGCATCAGAAGAGCAATATGTTATCTTAACACTCATTTTGTCAGCTAGAGTTTGTGTTCACATGACTCAAGGAGAGTTGACATGCTTTACGGATTTCCACTCTCAACGAATCTATAGTAAAGCTCACAAGAAAGATGTTACAGTTAAACAAGTTACACAATGGATAAAGATCTTTTTGCGTATCTATCTTATATGTCTCTTAGTACTATGGATTGACAAAGACACTTGTGCAAGTTATCTCTTCCAACGGCTACCCTTTTGTATTTTATATTTAAGTAGCTGAAGATTCAAACCGAAGAATCAACAAGTAATAAAGAAAAAAGTCAGAGCAGAAAAAGAAGTGTTCTCACGCTTATAACAAATGGAAGAATAATAAGATCGACAATAACAACAACATCGAGTATGCAGAATTTCTGTCATCTGTTATAAATTGCACAAAGTCTTAAAACTTGTTAAACAATGTATATCTTAACAATCTTAAGTGTTATAATCTTTGTTATAGATATTACCATCTACCTCTGATTGTATATTAGGTACTCGTTGTTATCTATTATGCTAAACAAGTTTTTAGTAGTTTATAAAGAAAATCTCTTGTTATGTGCTTGAGCATCAAAGTCTCTTGCTGTGAGTTTGAGTTAAGTAAGTATCTTGTTGTGTGCTTGAGCATTGAAGCCTTGATCAAATTGTTGATTAAGAAATGAAGTCTTAGACTGTGAGTCTAAATAGGAAGTCTTGAACTTGTGATATTTAAGGAAGGAAGCCTTAGGATCCGAGGATCTAAGCAGAAAGTCTTGTACAAGAAGGAAGTCTTGCATATGTGGGATTTAAGCAATGAAGTCTTAGGATTTGAGGATATAAGTAGGAAGTCTTGTACTTGAGGGTATAAATAAGAAGTCTTGAATCCGAGTGGTTTAAGCATGAAGTCTCGATCAGGTGCTGATTGAGCAAGCAAGTCTTGGATTGTAGGTCTAAGCAAGGATGTCTTGAATACAAGGGGTTTATGCAAGGAAATTTTGGATTTGTGGAATCTAAGCAAGTAAGTCTTAGGTTGTATATCTGAGTAAAGGAAAGTCTTATGCTCAAGGGCATAAACAATTATAATCAATTTTGATTATAGTGGAAAATCTATTGTGCTGCAAGGGGACTGGACTACCCTCAGTTTGGGAGGAACCATGATAAATTTTGTGTGTTTATTTGTCATTTACTTGCTTCTGTTTATTATTCTGCTGCATCCATATTATCAGAATTTGAACTATTGTTTAGAATATGAACTCTAATTAGAAGTAATGAAAATTAGAGAACACAATCCAACCCCCCTTCTTGTGTATTTTTCTCACCTTCATATTCATATCTGCAACATGTCGACATACCTTCGTCACGCTCTCTTCTTGCTCATCCCAAACCTCAAGTACCTCCAAGTTAGTTGGCTTAGGTGGTTGTCTAAGAACTTCTAGCGTCATGATAGGGTGTGACACCCTATAGATACATGTCAAGTAACCATAAGCACAAACCCAATATGGGCAGAAGCAAACATCATCTAACACCATACGGTTAAGAGAGACTCTGAATGGCTCGACTGTACCATTCTCCATGTACAAAACAAAAATGATTACACATGGACAATTCTCTGTGTAGCCAGGCGTAACCTTAAACCCGATGATGCGAGGGAAGTGGGAGATGATTCATCCCTAAAAATGGTTTGGATACAATATTAATAATAAGTGTAATAAATGAATTACGAAAATATTAGTAACAAGAAATTACCGTAAGTAGCATGCAACACCCCATCATTTGCTTTGACTTCCAAAGGTAAGCCTCACCCAACTTCGAGTATAGGTACATCAAACAAGAAGCCCCCCAAAGTTACTTTTAAATCACACTCAGGTATGTGAAGTACTTAAGGTAGACCACATCGACATATGTTTCACTTTTATACATAAACTTGGGCATGCCAACCATGAACAAAAGGTAACACCTCAATGCGCAATTTCAGTGGTACTCAACCTGCGCATTATCATCAACAACATCTAAAGCCCCCTGAAAATGTCTTGTATAAAGAGTTTCCAAAATGCTAAGTCGTGCATGAGCACCTCTAGTGTGAGCTTCCTCGACTGCCACCTTACCAAGGTTAGCCCACAACAGAGTAACCATCAGATTGAACCCTTCTCGTTGATCGACCCTCTAGTTGTCCAGTAATATTGCCCTGGCGGGGAGATGCAAGAGGCATGAGACGTCATCCAAAGTGATGGTCATCTCGCCTATAGGTAGGTATAAAGTTGAAGTCTATGGGTTCTACCTCTCTGCAGAAGCCGCCTGCATATTGTGGTTTATGGTTAGGTACGTAGAAGAACATAAACCAAAAATACTGGAATATCAAATAACTCTAATATCTTCCTGCCATGGTTAATCATTTTAAAACAATCACGTTCTTGTAAAAATAAAACATAAGCATCAATATGGATTTAATTAGTTGACAATATATGTGTTTCAAAAGAAAATAATAAAACCTCTCCATGTCAGACATGCCTAGCAGCATGCTTTGCATAATTATAAAGTAAGGAGGTGTCAAGTGGCCCTCCTAGATAACTCTCTAATGAGTCATCCAAATCGGCTTCCTCCTGGGCTTCAGGGTCAACAGGGACCTCGGGAACCTCAAATTCTGCTGCGTCATATGCCTGAGATGCTTGAGAGATTCGGATACAAGAACTAGACCATCGGTACTGCGAAGTAAATGCAACATCAAATGAGTTATCAACAACTCGTGGTCCTCGCCGTAACTCGCTCACATTGTACTGACGCGGTTTAAGATACATGCCCAAGCCTAATCAGACCAGTGTTGTCTTCAGCCATTGCACATGTATTATAAACAGAGACAAATATAAACAACATGTCTAGAGAAATTCATAAAATCTGCAAAATCACCCAATTTTTTGACTGAATACAATTTGGAGATGCATCTACGAAACTAATTCAGAGCAAATCCGTAGATGTATCTTCGGACAAACCTGCGATTTTCCTTCCATGATAGAAACCCATTTTCTGCCCTACTTATCACAAATAAAGTCAATGCATTTCCTTCTAGCCTACTTGTTTCGTTTAAACTACTATCTAATGTGCCTAAAACAACTAATGTATCCTAAAAAAACTAATTCAAAATCAAAACATAAAAAAGATAAGAAATTTTGAAAAACATATCAAAAGAAATTGATCGATGAGAAAGAGCAGTTGGATGGATGTTTCAAGATGCTGAAAATAGCTCTAAAGATATAAGCTTTATTGAATAGATGCAGAGGTAAAATCATTGCAAAACTCAAATGATTTTTTTTAAAACTTTTGAGAAAAATGAAGAAGGAGGAAGAAGGAAGGGTCTGAGGCGAGATATTAAAGAAACCTTTCGGAGATGCATCTCCAAGTCACCCACTAACATTTGAATAAGTGGTGTTTAGGGAGACGCATTTTCGGAGCACTTTTTTAAACATACGGAGATGCATCTTCAGATTAAATTTTTACATAAAAAAAAGACGACTCTTCAATTTGGTCTGAGAAATGAATAAAATAAGTGTGTCCATATATGTATCTCCGAACGCTATGAATATTATGGACTTCCCACTGTGGTGTGGGAGCACCCATAAGAGTGAAAAGAGCATTCCTCCAAAAAAAATTAAAGTAAAGGACATTATTGATAGTTTACCGTATGTTTTATTAATAGATACTAGTAATTGACTTATGCATTCAGAGAGGCTCGCACATTGCCGCTCTTTATTGGTTCTTGAATGTTAAAGTTGAGTATTAATTATGTGTTAAACTTAACAATAAAATATATGATATTAAAGATAAAGCTCAAAAACATACTTCTGGTGAATGAATTTTATAAACATGATACTTGTTGTTTTGTTGTTTGTTGAATTAACAATAAATTTGTATCAAATTTTGTCTACAACTCTTAAAAAAGGGGAATCACATATAAACTATAGGAATAAAATAGAGATAATAAATGATGTGATGTTTAAAAAATTTACCTCCAATTTTGTTTATAATAGAAAATCTTTTATTTAAATTAATTGATTATTTAATATATCCAAACTATATAACATATGAGATATATTAATTATTTAATAAATTTAAAAATTAATTATTTCTTATTATTTTTGTAAGTAGGATTAAGAATCAAGATGAATATTAAACAATATTTAAGGTGTATAATTATTGAAATTATAGGAACGAATTAATGATGATGGTGACATTTAAAAAAAAATTATCCTAACCAATCATATATGCTTAATTTTAGTTCCACAATTATAAATGGATAGTTTGTATAGATATGATATTTTAAAAATATAAATAAAAAAAATCTATTTTTTTGAAAGAGTTGATTGAAGTTGTCAACGAAAAAAACAAATTTGTTGATGTGGTGACGAATAGGATTTATACCCTCACACCTTTCCATCCCTTCTCATTCATTCTCTCTATAAATTCCCTTTTTCCACTCTCTTCTTTCACACTCTCTGAAGAACGACACCATCACCAAAGGTATTCACCATATTCAGTTCTCTTTCTACAGATAAATTAACCTATCATTCCTAATTCCAATATTTTCAATTCCCTCTTAAATTCCTATTTATCGATTCAATTCAAATTCAAACCGTGGATTATCGGGAATAACCTCATTCAATTTTGCTTCATCATGTTACTTACACCCCTTAATTCATATCATCATTATTATATATATATATATATATATCTATTCTATTGCTTTTTGTAATTTAAATCATCATGCTTTTTGGCTGTTCCGGCACCATCATCATCTTATCACGTTTTAGTTTCTAATGGAATAAGAGGGAATTTGCAAGGGTTAATTAGGGAATTTGGAAGAGATTATAATATATCTATAAGTTGTTTTCTGCCATGGCTTATTTTCATAAGTTGTTTTTATTTGAGATGGGTTGTTATTTCTTGTATTACGCAGATCAATTCAATTGACAAGGAAGGAAACTACCGCGGGCCTATCGAAAGAGCATGATATCAAAAAGAGGCATTAGTGGGATGGAAGTCCCTAAAAAAAGGACTGGCCTCGTGTTTAGAGAGACTGCTAATACCAGAGATGATCAAAATCGCAGCCGAGCGGGTTGCAGTAGTGCAGCTAACCCTCCTGCTCAACAAAAATCGTCTGAAAAAGTTAAAACTTTAAGGCCATCAACGCAGTCATCTTCAAGTGGCAAGGAGGTAGTTGGTAGTTCTCGTAGAACACCTGCTAGCCCAGCTAAACCAGTTAAAGAGCCTCGGAGAACATTATCTTCAAGTGGCCGTCCAGCTGAAGAGAAAGGTAGAGAGTCTAGTAATGTGGTTAGGGCGGAAGTAGGAAAATCTGGTGCAGTATCAAATTTAAGATCTCAAAGGAATTTTAATCAAAGACCTGGATTGCGTCAACGAGAAACTGAAAGCATTGGTCCGGTGACACAAGCTGTTTCTAGCAAGTATGGATTGAGGAACCTCAGATGCAACACGATGTCTGATGCCATCCCTTCTTCTTGCTCATCATCAGATTCTACCCTTAATAGAAGGAAGACTACTGTGCTAAAATTGAGAAGCTCTGAAGGGGAAAGTAGCTCCACTCTTAAAGGGAAGAAGATGACTGGTTCTTCATTGGAAAGATTAAATTCTGGCTCCAGAAATGGAAGTTCTAGTTCTGATACAAGAGGATCTAGAAATATTCCTCCTCTGAGGGACAATAGCAGAGCATTCGTTAGAACTGAAAGAACTGTTAATGGTTATGCGAGGGGAAGATTTTCTAACCAAGGAAATGAAAACTCCAAAGAAAACAATGGGGACAACAGCAGAACATCGGTTAGAACTGAAACAAAGATTAGTGGTTATGCGAGGGGAAGATTTTCTAACCAAGGAAATGAAAACTCCAAAGAAAACAATGGGGACAACAGCAGAACATCGGTTAGAACTGAAACAAAGATTAGTGGTTATGCGAGGGGAAGATTTTCTAAACAAGCAAATGAAAACTCCAAAGAAAACAATGGGGACAACAGCAGAACATCCGTTAGAACTGAAACAAAGATTAGTGGTTATGCGAGGGGAAGATTTTCTAAACAAGCAAATGAAAACTCCAAAGAAAACAATGGGGACAACAGCAGAACATCGGTTAGAACTGAAACAAAGATTAGTGGTTATGCGAGGGGAAGATTTTCTAAACAAGCAAATGAAAACTCCAAAGAAAACAATGGGGACAACAGCAGAACATCGGTTAGAACTGAAACAAAGATAAATGGTTATGCGAGGGGAAGATTTTCTAAACAAGCAAATGAAAACTCCAAAGAAAACAATGGGGACAACAGCAGAACATCGGTTAGAACTGAAACAAAGATTAGTGGTTATGCGAGGGGAAGATTTTCTAAACAAGCAAATGAAAACTCCAAAGAAAACAATGGGGACAACAGCAGAACATCGGTTAGAACTGAAACAAAGATTAGTGGTTATGCGAGGGGAAGATTTTCTAAACAAGCAAATGAAAATTCCAAAGAAAACAACGGGTCCCGTGATGTGTTGCCTATTTCTCCTCATTCTATTGATCTCAACTCTCCTGTCACAGAGGAATTTCGTGGTGTTATGCCTATGTCTCCTGAAGAATACGGCACCCCTCATTCTCTAATAATTCAGGATGGCTCCCGCTACAATATGGATGGTATTTCAGAGGTAACTTTTGATGTAAACAAAGGAGTGCATGTTTATTATTATGATCTTTAATGAGAGTTTAAAATGTAAGTACTGTTTTATTATTGGATGTAGGTATTATTGGCACTTGAGAGAATGGAACAAGATGAAGAATTAAGCCATGAGGTAATTGTAGATTAAAAAAAAAAATTAACTTACTTAATTTGCTAGTTATTTAATTTACTTTTATTTTTATCTTTGCAGCAAATTGATTTACTAGAGACCAACTCTATTCTTGATGGACTTAGCTTCTATGATACTCATAGAGACATGCGGTTGGATGTCGATGACATGTCATATGAGGTTTGCTAATGTTTTATGGTTCATCAAATTGGTTTATTTTATCAAGTTGTCAATCGCCGATTGTAGAAAATAGTGGTTTGTTCAATTTCTGCTATGCAACAATGTTATTGTGCTGCTATAGCCGCTATGTGACAATAGTTTATGCTGGATAGCTTATCGCGGAACAATAACTATTACATCCTTGAGGATATGTCATGTTTGGGATTATAAATCTTCAAAATTTCTTTTAAGTTTATCTATTCCACCCCTGAATATTTATATTATACTACTGACAGGAACTCTTAGCTCTTGAAGAGAGAATGGGCACAGTGAGCACTGGTCTGTCTGAGGAAGCACTCTCTGATAGTCTTAAAAAAAGTGTCTATGAGTCTACGCTTTCTGATGATGCAGCTGACTGTGTTGATGAGGATAACGATGACATCAAATGCTGCATTTGCCAGGTATTTTTATAGCTTTTAATGAAGTTTTCCATAGATGATTCTCATCTCATCATGGCTTAAATGTTATATAGGCAATGATTAACCATGTGTTACTAGGATTCAGCTTGACAAAATTTAATTCCATCGACAATTATTTGTTACAAGATTTGATTTAGATAAATTTATGTAATTTGTAGGAGGAATATGTTGTTGGAGATGAAATTGGAAGACTGCAATGCTCGCATAAATATCATGTTGATTGTGTACAGGAATGGTTGAGGCTGAAGAATTGGTGCCCTATGTGCAAAGAGTCAGCGACACTGTCCTCCTCCTCCTCCTCGTCATCATCATTATCATCTCATTAGTTGCATTTTTACTTTCCTTCTAGGTGCGATCTTGTTTCTCTCGGGTCGCAAAAACATACATGCTTTCACTTGGATGGCCAAAGTGGAATTGTTGGATGAAATATGAAAATATTAGACGGCTCACATTCTGAGTTTCAAGTCCGATTCCAAACATGAACTCAAAATGTGAACCGTCTGATGGTTTCAATCATTAACCGCGTGTTTTTCTGTGAGAACAGAGAATCCGATCTTTATTTGGCTAGGGATTCATTGTTGTCTTGTGGATGAAAGTAGTCTCAGCTTACTATTTTTTACTGAAAAACATAATAAAAAGAGTAGTTTGCATGACTCTGTTTTTCTATGATTGTAGAGATTTTGTTTTCCCTTATGGAGTTTTGGAGTTAGGAATTGATTTGCATAAACCTATAAGTCTTCACTATCAAAAGATGCATTGTGACTGACACATAACTATCGAAGGATACGTATGGCGTCATTGGAGGAAAAATGTGGTAGAGGTGTTTGTACTCTTGGATGTGGAGTTGATCAACAAGTCTTCTATATACATCATTTTAAAGATAAGACGAGAAAATAGTTTTAATTTATAAACAGTAACTTTTCTTACCTCGTAAATGAATTTTGTGGCAAGTTAAATCCAATATAAAAATAATGGCTGGCTTGATTTGGAACACTAATGGTAGAATTGAGTGATATTAGGGTGTTGTGCAGGTTTCAATACTTTGTAAAAGTGTAACTAGTAAAATAGAGTGTTTCTAGGCTAATTCGGCTAATTTAAATATTATATATTTTTTAAAAGATAATAATGTTTTAATATAATTAATATATTCATTTAAACATTATTTTTCATATTTTTATGGTATATTGATAATTTACTAAATTATTGTAATTGTTTAAAAATTTTATTGATATTAAAAAAATATATTTGTTTAATGAGTTTTTATATGAAATCTTCAAAAGAGCAAACTATAAAATTAATCAATAATGCGACACAATAATACAAAAATATGTTATTATTTTAACCTTTTTTAAAAAGCGTTTCGTTGGATTTTGAATTGAGAAATGCGAGTGATATATATAAATTATCTTTTAACTTTGATTATTAAGTGATGTGAGTGATATATATAAATTATCTTTAACTTTAATTATTAAGTGATGTGAGGCGTTTCGTTGGATTTTGAATTGAGAAATGCGAGTGAGGAGTTTATAACAATTGTTCCCCAATCAAGACTAAAGACTAAGGGGTAGAAGAGCATATGGGTTCAACTCCTCTTTCTAATGTCATTATTTCAATTGACCACGAGTCCGCAATCGGCTTTAAGTGTTAATACGACTACAAGGTATTATATACTTTACATGTGAGAATTATCACGACTTTGTCATTTAAAAAATGTGTCTTGTCGGATTATGGAATGTGAGTATTGTATATAAGGTACAATTAACCTTGATTCTCAAACATTATAGGATTATTTTAATAGCTTAAAACACTTACGATTGCTTATCTCTCTATCTCCCTGAATTCTGCATACAAATTTCGAAACAAAACTACATGACTCAAATTTATGTCTCGTAGTCTATAAATTTATATATTTCAAAACAATTTGTTTATATTTTTTTTAAGAGTTCATAATTTTTTGATAAGTTCATTCAAACAATTTTATATTTTTTTTATAAAAAATTATTGATTTATAAATAATAACAAACAACTTAAATTAACTAAAACATATCAGTTGAGTTATCTCGCCTATTTGACAATTTTTTTAATACAAAAGAGACCTTATTGACCCAAAGAAAAGAAAAAAAAACTAACTATCAATTCTAACACATATAAAGAATGATGTCACAGAATTATCATCATCTAAAATGAGATTCAACTCATTCAATGCAAGACTCAATCTGCAGAATTGTTTCCTTCTTGTTAAGTATGATTGAACTTGATGAACCAATTCTTCTTAGCCATCCTTTTGATTCTACGAATTAAGATCTGCAGAATTGTTTCCTTCTTGTTAAGTATGATAGAACTTGATGAATCAATTCTTCTTAGCCATCCTTTTGATTCTACGAATTAAGAATTGAAAGTTGTAATTATCTCCCATATCTTGGTTAACCATATCTATTAGGACTTTAGAGTTATTCTCAACCACCACATTTGTAATTTTCTCCTGTAAAGCTAGCTCAACTCCATGCAACATCACCCACATCTCTGTCATAAGAGCATCACACAAACCAATTTTTCGAGAATAGCATGTCACCCAATTTTCAAAGGAGTCTTTGAACAAGCCTCCACATCATGCAGTGAACGTATACTTTTTCTTAAACATCATCGCAGTTGAATTTAATCTAATTTTCATAAGGATGATACCATTGACATATTTGATCTTTGGAACTGAGAATCTAACATTGTCAAGTCTCAATCTCCTTTTCCAAATGCATGATTATTTTAGTTGGATTGTCAGGTCTCTAGAAGTCCTCTTTGATCATAGTTTTGTCAGGTCTCTAGAAGTCCTCTTTGATCATAGTTTTGACCTTCCATGAACTTTGTGCAACTCCATAGCATTTCTTTAAAGATCGTAAGAGATCTAACCAGAGATAATTTTATTCGTTATTATCTTTTCTCTTAATTTTATATTTGGAATTTTAAATTATAAAATTAATTAAACATAATATTTTTTTTATATCATTTCATATTTATAAATTAATTTAACTATAATTTTTACTAGATAATGTATATAATTTATAAATCATATACTATAAGCTCATTTGTTATAAATTAGTTTATTATTTACTATTTTTTAAAAAGAAAAACCTAAGAAATATTTAAAAATATATTACAACCCTAAGCAATAAGTGTTATTGGTATGCCTCTTGAATATGGCATTAGGGTTCCTATTATTTTGGGAATTTGTTATCCCACTTTATGGGGTGGAAAAATACCTTATAAAAAGTTGAAAATGACTTTTAGATTTTGGAGATTCATCTGGAAACGTAACATGTATCACCTTATGATGAACTAAATGAGTGTCAGCCCAGAATGAAACAAAAATTTATTTCGAAGATGTATCTCCAGATATTTTCAACAAATATATTGATATTTGAGTCTTCCAGTAGATATTTCAGACATACTTCTACAAAGATTTGGGGTGAAATTTTGAATTTTTTTTCTCACTTTTGTATGTCAAATATTTCCGGAATAAATTGCTAAAACACTCATTTGCATGATCACAAATCCATACTTGTTTTCCACTCCAAACCCTTTTCAAAAATCCTTCCGTTTTCAATCAACATTTTCACTCCAAATCATCATTCTTATGTTTCATCACATCAAAGGGAGTAAAAGAAATTGGAATTTCAGGTAAATATCATTTATATCAAGCCTCATTTCTCACATTAAGCTTATTTTTAGTCTGAAAACATTCATCAATCCAGAGATGCATCTCTAGATTCTGTATGAACTCATCCTAAGATGCATCTCTGTAGGCTGTCTGTTCTCATTTTTCTAGCTCTTTTTATAATATTAGTAGTTTTTGAGTTTTTAATTGTAATTATTTTTATTAGATATGGTGCATTCCCAATGTATTTTCCAAATTCGTTGTGTCTCCGGATGCCAAAAGTGTTGTTGTGAAGAAGGTAGATGTTACAAACCAAATTTAAAATGAGCAAGAGTTTGAATTTCGTGATCACATGCTTCAATGAGTTCGTACGGAGGCCTCCAAACTGGGATTTGGTGTGGTAATCAGAAGATCCGGTAATGTTTCAGATAGAAGAGATGCATTTGTGACAATGACATGTGAAAGAGTTGGGAAATATAAACGTTCTCTCCGAAATTTTAAATGAGATGACACTGGTTCAAGAAAATATGAGTGTCCCTTTAAGTTGTGTGGTTATATGTTGGCAAATAAGAAATGGATATTTAAAGTCATATGTGGTTTACATAACCATGACTTGTGTGAAAAATTAGTCAGTCATTCGATTACGTGTCACCTCATGCCGAAAGAGAAGAAATGAGTTTCAGATATGACATTGAATCTGGTTCAACCGAAAAACATACTTGCAACTTTGAAACGCAACAGAACTTAAAATATCTCAAATATCAAACAAGTGTACAATATTCGGTACCAAAATAACAAGGCGCTAAGGGGGGATAGAAGTCAAATGCAACAATTATTTAAACTTTTGGATGATAACAATTATGTTTTCAGGTACTGAACGTGCCATGATGGTGTAACTGTTAGAGATATATTTTAGACTCATCCTCATTCCATAAAGTTATTCAGCATGTTTCCTAATGTGTTCATCATTGATGCAACATATAAGACCAGCAAGTACGTACTTTCACTATTAGAGATGGTTGATGTTACATTTACTAAAAAGACTTATTCTGTCGGGGTTGCATTTATAGAGAGTGAAAAAGAGAACAATGTTACTTGGACTTTAGAGGTGTGCTAGACAATATTGAAGGGTCAAGAAGAGATGACAAAAGTAATTATTACCGATTGCAATACCGCTTTTATGAATTAGGTTGCAAAGGTATTTCCTACTTCTAATATATTACTTTATAGGTATCATACAATAAAGAATGTGAGAAGTTAGGTTAAACGCACAGTAGGAATGAAACAAATAAAGGCTGAAGATGGAAAATGGTGAAGGCGGATGTGATAGTGGAAAAAAATAATGGATGCATGAAATATTATAGTAAATAGTTCTACTAAAGAGTTATATGTTGATTCTGTTATACATTTCAGGAAGGTGAGCGAGAAATATCCAAATTTGCTGAAATATGTTAAAAGCACAATTCTAGACCAGGTGAAGGAGAAAATTGTTTGTGCATTGACCGATCAGTTTAGACACCTTGAGAATACAACAACAAATCAATTTGAGTCTGCCCAGGCTACATTGAAGAATTGGTTGGGAAATAGTAAGGGCGATTTGTGTAGAGATTGAGATTATGTGAACCAAATGATATAAAACCAGCATAATGAGATATAAAAATCATATGGTCGGAACATCACAATTTTGGAACACAGATTTAAAGACAACAATCTTTATTTTCAGTTGGTTGGCAACATATCTCGAGCAGGTTTGAATTATATTTTTCACGAAGATAAATGAGCTGATAATGTAGGCTCCGATAGTGCAAAGTGTGGTTGCACAATTGAGAAAACCTATTATCTTCCATGTGTTTGTCTTATAGCAAAAAAGGTGAAACTTGGTAACCCGTTAAGAATGGATGAAGTTTGCAGTCACTGAAAAATGCTTAGGTTTGATAATGGTGGTGTCATGAAAGACGGTAAATTGAATATCTCTATCTTGACCGAATGGGAAGTGATAAAAGAGATATTTTTGAAAGTCGATGACAATATGAAACTCTACATCAAAGAACAATTGAGGAAGATTGCTTATTCAAAAACCACTGACTTGAAACCACTCTCTCAATTGATAAAAACAAAAGGTGCTTTGAACAAGGTCAAGCCTACATCGAGTAACAATTCAACAGTGCGATCTCCTTCGTATTTAGAACATGTTGAAATTTTTTTCCGTACTCACTAACTCCAAAATCTCAACAAAAAAAAGTATTTTTAAAGGAGCTTGCATTAGCAAACCGCCTCCATAAAAAATTTATTTCATTGACGAGATGCTGATTTTTATGCACATATATATCGAACGTATCGTCAATATTGAGGGTGACTGTAATTGCGGTTTTTGAGTTGTTTTGGCTTTACTCGATAAAGGAGAAGACAATCACACACTTGTCCGCCATCAACTTACCCATGAGTTAAAGACCCATAAAGAATCATATACACGACTTTTTGGAAAGAAAGAAAATTTTGATGCAATTTATGAGTCTTTTGTTCCTTCAATTAGTGGACCGACATCGAAGAAAAAATGGATGTGCTTTCCTGAAATAGGTCATCTCATACCAAGTGCGTATGATCTAGAGTGAGTATTGATCTTACAAGATATAATTTTTCAAAGAAATTGTTTTTCCACCGCACACGGTCTCACCTCAAAATTCAAATGATCGTACTATGTATCTTCAGTGGCTTTCAAAATCATGACATTTTGTTCAAAAGTTATTTGAACCCGGGATGCCCTATACCACTTACATAAGTGGAGTTGATGACTCATTCAACAACAAAAGTTGAGACTTGGTTGAGCTGATTTGTAGAAAGGATGCAAACGTTCACCAAATTGAGCAACATTGAAAGAGAATCAAATGCACAAAAATCAAAGGAGGTATCACTCATACTTATAGATTTAGCTGTCGACAAATCTTTCAATTCGTTTTAGTTTTTCATCATCAATTAAGTGTATGTATTTGTGTGTTATTATTAATGAGTGTAATATATACAAATTCAAATATTTCAATATATTTTGATGTTTGCCAAAAAAATTGTTCATTTGCCAAACAAAACACACAGGTTTTGTTTTCTGTCTGGTTCAAGAGAGGTTTTGGAGATGCATCTTTGAAATAAAACAATAGGATGGTACCAAAAATGTATCTCGGAAACCACCACTTATACATGATAGAATTTTTTAGGTTCATATTTGTTTACAACTTCTATAAATATAGCCTCTTGTTTTTTTTTCTTTCTATTTCATACAAACAAGAAATGTCGCAAATGTCACAAATAAACATCATCTGGTATGTCGCAAATGTCTCCTTTTACAGTGCGACAACCAGGCGAAAGTTTAAGATCAATTAGTACATTTGTTTTGCAAATATGCAATACGCAATGCAGAATCTCCTACCTTACATAGATAATCGAAAAATTGTGAAGATCGAGTACCGTTCACCGTCAATTAACAACGAATGTTAGATTGATTTCAACAACTATGAGTTTAAGACGAATGCAAATGTAAGGTCTATGTGAAATATATTTTTCTGTCTCAAAACAAAAGTTCTGAAGTGGAAGCGGGGATTTCAAGATCGGATGAAGATATTGTGAAGATGTTGAAACATCTACCTGAATATTAAAATATAATGTTTGATTATATGTTTCATCACCTATGTAATGTTGATTTTATGTTATGAATGATAATTTTATTGTCAAAATACAACGTTCTGATTTTTTGCTTTTACTTCTATTTCAGTATGGTATGGAGATGCATCTACAGATAGATTTCAAATATACATCTCTAGATCTAAATACGTCAAACTCTTAAGACGTGACTCAAAATTGATCTAGGATATATGTGTTTGAAGTGCGTCTGAAAATATATCTCCAAAATCTAAAAATATTTTTGTATTTTTACATAATGCCCTAATAATATATCGGTTGCATTAAGAAATCATCGTCACTTTTCTCTATGAGAATATAGCCCTAAACAGATCTTTCAAGTCCAATAAATCACATGAATCAAGCATTTGGAAGATGTGCAACAACAAAACCTGATCCCAAGCTCAACGTGGCATCTAATCTATCAGACCTACGTGGCATTTCTTCTCATGATCTAATGCTAAATATATCCATAATCTTTTCCTAATAAATTTTCAGCTTTCACGTATATGTAACTGTCCAAAACTAGTCCCAACCAG
This sequence comes from Lathyrus sativus, assembly GCA_963859935.3. Classification (NCBI taxonomy): domain Eukaryota; kingdom Viridiplantae; phylum Streptophyta; class Magnoliopsida; order Fabales; family Fabaceae; genus Lathyrus; species Lathyrus sativus. Next base: position 23,838,541 of record OZ012740.1, on the reverse strand, counting down.
GTCTGTTACAAACCCAGCATGAAGATTCCTTACCTAAAGACTCTTCAAAGCTTCAATGTGCCTGCAAAAGGATGCAAGGATGATGAGTTGCAGAAAACTATAAAAGTAACTCTGATACAGACATGGCTTTAGAAACTTACAACAACCAATACAAACAAAATGCAACCTCAGTATTAAATTTCACGCCTTTTTCTTACTGCAGCTCAAACATGTTGAGCTTTTATACAACTTTAAGAATTCTCTCTACTCTATGTAGATTGCACAGTTGTTTGTCGAAACTGTATTAGAAAATCAAGGTCAATGCTCGACCATATCTTCGTGTAATGACTCTAAGTGACAAGTACAAAATATCAGACTATATTGGTATAAGTAACTTACAAGTTCTGGCCATATTCTCAATACTTTCATATCTTCAGATTTATGACAGAATCAACAGTAACATATCGTAATATTCCATAACATCAAAATTTAATAAGTGTAATAACATAAAGTCAGATATCATTTATTTTCACTAAAAGTGTTTTGAACTGAAAGAGACATGTAACTTACAGATCTACATGATGAATAAAGTAGAAAACAAAAATCTAATTCAGATATTGGTCAAATTTGGACCATGAAGTTCAACCATATAGCTGAAATCATTTTGACGTGTTATTAATATTGAATCTAAACCAATCGTCATATTCTAATATTACATACAGAGCAACCCTTCGACACTTATACATGTCACAGTTCCTTGACCCCAGTTACACAATAGTATTCCTGCAAAACTTTTTCCAAGTCTCTTCATTGACCGTATTGCAAACTAGATCTCTTGCAATAACAACAATACAGTCAATATCAATTCTACACATACAACAGTGCAACCAATCTCGGGCTTCATTTGATAGTACCATTGGTTGCAGTTAAATATATTTCTGATCCATGCTAGCTTCAGCACACTGCAGAGATAAAACATTTGAAAGCTCGGAGGCACCATTTGATCTTGGAAGGGCTAGCAATTCCCCGTTCGGATGCCTTCTGGTTCATCTTGGAAATATGGACAGAGCAAAGTACAGCGATAATCACCAACTACGGCCGAGCTATCAGAACCAGAAGAAACAGACCCAGCCTTTGCTTAAGTAAAAGAAGAAATATCTTTATTGATGTGTTATTCTTCAAAGGATTGCATAGAAATTTTCTCTAATTGTAGTGGCCAATCTTCTCCAAGTTGCTGTGGATTTAGCTCCATTGCAACTTTAAAATCATTCAAAGATACTGAGAACTGGGGCTTGTGTTCAGGCTGGGGTTCCGCCGTCCTACCAGTACTATGCACATGTAAATGATTATTCGGCAACATGCCGTTAATGACCTTCCCCTGAATCTGCTGGTTTGCAGACCTAGCTCCCACTAAATCAACACTAGACTTGATCAACCGTTTCAAGTATACATCCAACACACTATTTAACATACTTGCGCATTCGATAGAAACACCTCCAAGACCTTGTACCATTGCAATCTGCTCCATGCGCCTTCTCAACGTATCTGGATCAGATAACCTACCACTGTCACAATAACCAACAAAATCGCCTGTGCTATTCACAGGCAATGCTTTGTGGGCCCCACCCACACTTGCAGAGCAGTAAGGAATCCCAAGTGGTGCTATCAGAGGACATCTAGTAAAACTGAGGCGGTTTAGTTGTTCTACCTCCTCTCCATCTTCCACAGTCGATATTTCAGTCAGACCTTTTGCGCGTGTTCTTGGCGTTTCGGCTAGTCCCTGAATAGCATCCCCCATGGCATTCTTAGGTAGCTCAGCAACTGTTTGAAGATGCTGTGTTGGTTGCTGATAATCACATGGAGTAATAGCTCCGTTCTCCATGCAATGATGAGTAACAGAATCAACTTTCCCATTTGGTCCAAGGGGACTCAGTCTATCTTTAAGCTTCCGATCACGCATTCCAGTCCGTAACTTACGTGGAGACACTGGCAAAACCCCGTTTGACCAAACAGAAACATTATGATTTTGGAAGTTCGCATTAGCAACACTCTGTCCGGGTCCATCTTCCCTACCAGCAGATAAATTAGTAACACGTGCTCCTGATTTTGAAGGATCCGACAGTTGGACAGGTGGCGGAGTCTTAGCTTGGCAGGCATTCTTCAAAATTGACTTCACAAAAATATTGTGCAATGGAAGATTCTCCCTCCCGAGGGCCCGAAAACATAACTTATCAAACTCATTCTTGCTCAACTGATGACTCAAAAACCTGTTCAGGTAATAAAAGTACCGCTTCGACTTCTCCACTCCAATCTTCTTTATAATCAGTACTTTCAACTCACACAAATTGATTCTTGAGCTTTGTTGAGGTTGCATTTCTCAACATACAGATTCATACACCTTCCAACAAAATCAGAAAACAACCCACCCACCAGTAACCTCAATTTGAGCCAAATTACAGTTATATCTATTTCCAAAGTACTCAAAAACTACACAAACACACATCATTGAACATAAATCAACCACCACAACCTCAGCATATCCAAACAACCAGTAGATAAAAAACCAATTTTGAACATCAATAAAGTTACCCTTTTGCCCAAATTTCACAAATCAACAATCCCCACAATGCAAAGCCAAATCTCAATTTCCCAAACCCCAAAACCCTAGAGATCAAACCGCTGAAAAAACACACTACCCTTGAGCATCAAATCACTTAAATCAAACCCAATTCAAAAAATCATATGGTAAATCAAAACCCTGAGTTTGATCAACCAAACTAAAGGGCCCGAAACACCATGCTTGCGTTGAAGAAAAACATTACATCACTTGCACCAATCTGAAAACCCTCATTGCTTCGTGAAACCCCAAAAGCTTCAAACTTTGAATAATGAAGAGATCACTGAAATGAACAAAATTGAGCAAAGCAAAATTTATACATGTATTAGAAATAAAAGAGGGAAAAAATTGCAAATTGAATGAAATGAAGCAGAATGAAGAGCAAAAAGTGAAGGGTTATAAATATACATTGATTGAGCTGTGAGTAGAGAGAAGTTGAGGAAAGTGCATAGAAATTTGGAAACTCAGTTTGGTCTGTGCTTCATGTGTAGCTCGATCTCAGTGTTGCTCTTGTTCCTCCTCTTTCTTTCTTCTTTTTCTTTTTTATTTTATATTTTTCTAATATTTATTTATTTATTTATTTACTCTCATCCTTATTAAAAAATTTCAATTTTCCCTCTTTCTCTTTTTATGCGGTTTCTCAACTTGGCCAATTTTAGTGAAAAAATGAAATAATAATTTTGTTTAAATATGTGTATATATTTTTATAATTAGAGTATAACCTTAAAGTATATTAAAATAAGAACAAGAATATGATCCAAACATTTAAAAACAACGAATAGGAAAAATCAAAAATAAACATATTATTTCACTAAAAATGAGTTTGGAGATCTAAAAATATTGCAGTTAATTTATTGGACAGTGATTACCTTGTAAATATGAGAAATTATATAAAAATATATTGAGTTAAATGAAGATAGGTTAACTTAGATTCTAATATGTCAGCTAATGTGCTAGAAAACGAATATAAAAGTTAAGGTTACTAATCTATAATCAGTTTCTAACTATAATTGATGTTAATTTATTTGGAAAATATATTCTATGGCATATATTACACTTTAAACTCAACATGGAAAGCATTTTCCAGACCAATGATGACTTGGAAAAAAAAAAAAGCCTAAAAATAAAGATTCATCCTTTTTTACAATGCTAACACACGAGGCAGAGTCTAGGTTATCCATAATTGATCTATCAATGTTGCCTTTGATCCAAGGGTGAGAAGGAGACCACCATATAACTTCTTCAATTTTGAAAGCCTTTGGAGGACGAATCTCTACGTCAAAAGCTTTGAAAATGATAAAAGTCGAAAATTGATCATAATAAAGGAAACTTAGATGAAAACATTTGAAAAGATCATACTAACTAAAGAGTTCAAATTGACTTTTTTGTTGTTGAACCTAAGTTGATTCTTACAAAATCATATGGCAACAATGCAATTAAAAATCATAGAAATAATGATCAACTCGGACTGAGAAGATTAAGTTTTGCTGCAAACTTCCCTGAAATCAAAGAGAGTGTCATGCTTAAATCTAATATTGATGATAGAGCTAAACCAAATTCAAATTTTAGAAGACAGAGGATAAAAACAACAAATATGGGAGGAATATTATATATTTGATTCACATAAATTGCACATACATGGGAAATGACAAACTCTCATACATAGATTGTCGTTTGTATGGGGTTTGTTGTGAGTTAATCTCCCAGATAAAAGAGATTTAGAGGGAGGGATGCGTTGATTCAAAATCAACTTTTCCCAACTACAATGTTGAACAGTGATATTGTGAATAAAAAGTCTCCATGAAAGATAGGTTACTTGTAGTGTAATGGTTCCAAACTAGTTTATCTTTGAAATGGATGAATCCATACCTGAGAAACTTTATGCATCATAGTTGGATAAGCATTAGTGATAGCAATTGGGATACTCCATTGATTTTTATTGATTAATTCCTTCACACGAGCTTTCAGGTGAACATGGATGTTAGAACGGATGTTTAAAACTTCAATAAGTAGTGCACCACACTAAGGTATTTTGATAATGACAAAACTATCTTTTTGACGAACAATCTTTACTTGGTTAAATACTATAAAAACATCATAGTGAAGTTTGTAAGCTCCCCCTGAATTTTATACTATTAAAATTAATTTCCATCTTAAAATTTCAGAGTTAGGTTTGCAAGCTCCCCCTAAATTTAAGACTTTAAAAATAATTTTAACATACAAAAATCTCAATTAGCATGAAAGAAATAACTTTCCAGAACGTCTTGTAACAGAAGTAGAGACCTGGTTATTGAATTATTTCATAATATCTTTGCCTTGAGTAGGGCTGGAAATGAGTCGAGTCGAGTCGAACTCGCCTCAGCTCGACTCGACTCGTTAAGAATTGGTCCAGTTCAAATCTCAGTTCGAGTTCGACACGAACTTTTTTTTTAAGCTCAAACTCGACTCGTTATAAGTTACCGAACAGTTCGGTTCAACTCGTTAGGTTCATTTTATTAGGTTCAACTCACTTGGTTCATGGACTTAAAAGCCATTTTTTTAAGTCTGTTTTTTTTATATATATTTGACATTTTAAATTAATAATTTTTAAAAAAGAAAATGTTAAAATAAAATAAAAGTTATCTAATTGAAATTTAACTTTATCTCAAAAGTCTACTAATTCAAAAACTACACAACTTTCAAGAGATACATTTAAAAGTCTAATTCAAAAACTACTCAATTGAAGTTTAAATTTGTCTCAAAAATCCACAACTTCGTCTAAATATTTAGGAACCATACAATTTTAATGAAATTGTACACCAAAAATTACTAGAAATTGATACATTTCCATCACAAAATGATTATACTACACCACTTGTAACCTTCATTACACATGTTATTTTAGAAAATGTCATTATGCCTCCAACAAGGATGACTCTAAATGCAAATGTCGGTTTTACCGCCATAACTAGTACATATTTAGGATTAAAATTTGGAGTAAATCTTTAAACATAATCTTAAAGACAATATAATCCTTCTCATATGTAATCGAGTTGACTCATGAACTTAACGAGTCGAACTATGTATAGTTCAAGTTCAACTCATTTAGTTAACGAACTTAGTTTTTTGCTCATATTCAACCCATTTGGTTCATGAACCTAGTTCAACGATTTAATTGACGAATCGAGTTCCAAACTATTTTTGAGTTGGTTCGGTTCATTTCCAGCCCTAGCCTTGAGTATCAAATGTTCTGGTTATCAGCCTCGTATCAGAGCATGATTTGTTTGAACTCATATATTCCTGGTTAAATTCTTGGTTATCATCAGAACTAGTATATCAGTCTGGTTTAAACTCTTCTGAAGAATTCTTTAACATATAGCCCGATTCTCAATATCCTCTAAAAAATTCTTAGCAAACAACTTGGTTCAGCCTGGTTCATCTTACCAGCTTGGTTCATTTGATGAAATTCTTAATTCCTGACAAACTTGGTTAACACAATGAACTTATTCAATGTTCTCATAATTTAATCAGAGCCAAAAATAAGATTAAGAATTGGCAAATGTTTGGGTTTTAGAATGAATATAGATATATCAAAATCATATCAATCTTCTCCCCCTTTGTCATCAATAAAAAACTTATAACCAAAGATAGACAAAGTGAGCACCAAACAAAATTTCTTTTCGTGATTGCAAGAGTTACAAGTGCAGAAATGAAAAATAAACACTTAAAAACTAGGAAAGCAATAGGTTTTAAAAAACAAGGTTTATAAGAGGTTGGTAATCTGGATAGAATGGCTTCTAACATTCCTTCAATCTTTGAATTATTCTCAGCTTGAGCCTTAAGAATCTCATCCTGCTTGTCCAGTTTTTCTCTGATGACGACATTCTCAGCCTTTAAATCTTGTAACGTCTTCAAAACCAAGGAGGGAGCAGAGTGTGGTTCTTCAGCAATTACAACTTCTTTTGATCTAGAGGTGGATTCCAGTTCAGTAAATGACAGAGAAGGAGGAGGAGGAGGAGGTTCCACAAAAGGTGCAGGGAGCAGGAAGGTTGCAGGGACCTTCTCAAGCAAAGGTTCGACTATACCAGAGAGTTTGGCATGAAAGTTCCTTTGTGCTTCCTTCAAGCACCAGAATCCCAGTTCCTCATAACTATTGTCAAGCCACTTTATGAACTCATTGCACATAGAGAGAACTTCAGAAAGGTTTGCATTAGATGCACAACCTTAAGTGAGAATGTTCAATCTGGCAACAACCTTATTCTCAAACTGTGAAAATAATTCATCCGAGGGTGTTGTGAGGATGTTTGTTTTGTGGGTAGTTTGGTCAGAGTATTGAAGTGGTGTTCTATCTGGTATGGTAAAAATCTCAACAGCTGACTCACAATCAGAATCAGAAACATCTAATTCAACAATATGAGCATCAGGGTGAGTGGAGATTTGGGTTATATTGATTAAGGATATGATTGAAAGTGAGAGTTAGGGTTGAGAAGATCATGTGATGATGGATGTGAGGATTTCAGTAAGTGATGGTGAGAGTGGAGGAATTTTTTGTTCATAATTTAAAGTGATATGTGGAAAAGTATCATTTGGATTTGAAGTTTGAGGAGGAGAAAAAGTTTGAAAGTGAACTTGTTCCGAAATATGAGCAAGTTCATAGTGAACTTGTTCAAAAATATGTGGATGTGGGAAGTGAACTTGTTTAGAAATATGGATGGGTGAAAGAGTGGTAGTAGAGAGGATGGATGAACTGTTACCAATAGAAGTAGAAGGAGTTTCAGAAGGAAGTGACTTGCCCAAGAAAGTTCCAGTAGAAACATAAGCAACATAATTTATGGGTTCTTCATTAGAAGGTTCTAGAGACTTTCTAGCTTCTGTATGCCTCGTAGCCATTCTCTCAAAATGCTTCTTGGAAAGCTTCCTTTTTTTTCTTCTTAGTGAATTCAGAAGTTGTGAGAGCAGCAACAACTTGATGACTGTTACGATAGCTTACCACAATATCCAGAGGCTCTGGATTTGAGAAGATAGGAAAGTCTTCCAAATGGGTTCTTTTGCTGCAAATGTCTCCCTTCGAGATATCAACCGGTGGGCTAGTCAATTCAGTTATAATGCCCATGTGCTTCAAACTTTTGACATTAAACACCTTTATAACTAGAGGTTCCAGCCCTTTGGTCTTCTCGACATCTGTTAGAGAGTCTATCAGCTTGCTCTCCATCAGAATGTCTTAAATTAACCTACCAAGAGGAATCCAACTCCTCATCTTCCTGCTTCCATTCCTTGTTTCATTCACAATATCCCTTAAATGTTGAAAAAGAAGTGCATGGAGGTTCACTTTATTTTCAGTAGCAATATAATAAATAACATATTGCTGATTAACATTGATGTAGTCAGAAGAATTGGTTGCCTTTCTGTAATGGACACAACCAAGAAGAATTATGGACAAAATTCTCATGATAGGGTGAAGGTTCATGATCTTACTAGCATGACTTCCAGACATAAAAATCACTTTAGATATTTAAATCAGATCAAATATTCTTTCCCCAATTGTCCGCACCTTATTCCACACTCATCATGACCAATGAGTTTAGCTATCAGTTTCTTAGAAATGAAAATCTTCTTCCCAAAAACAAAAGATGTAACTTGAAAGGTGGACGTCTTAGAATGAATCTAGAATTCTCTAACAAGATGAGAGTAAACTGGACCTTGAAGACGTTCGAAGAACTTATCCCAGCCTTGAAATTTCACAGGAGGTAGTATTAGGGATGTAGTTCACAAAAACCACATAATGCGGTAATAGGCAGTCTAGGTGCTCTTTTTATGGATTTATAGTAAGATGTCTCTTCATCAAAGTGAAGACTTTGGCATATGGCTTTGTCTTCTTGTACTCCAGGTCAGACTCACTTCCACCAATATTTAGAAAATGATGATAGACTCACGTCTTCATCTAGGAATACTAATCAATAAACACTAATGTATACTAATTAATTTTGAATAATTAATTAAATATTTACATTGAAATGATGTGTAAAGTAGTGTCTTATATCTTGCTAGTTGCTTCGGTGCACCATTAAGCTCCATATACAAGTAAGTTAATGTTGTGATCCTCATGTATAATCCACCATCTTTAAATTTCTAAAAAATTGAAGGTATACAAGACGGGTTTATATGGAGTTGTTGTTTATGAAAAAGGGCGAGCCCACTAGGAATAGGAGATACACCCTAATGGAAAACTGTACGTACACATGAGCTTCCACATCATCACCCACATCCTCTTTTGTAACACTAATAACTAACACGTGCCTCTCAAACTATTGTTTGAGGAAGATGGATTGTGCATGACCTCCTGGTCTTTCCAACTTCTCTAAAGGCCTCCAACGAGTTTGATCTAAGTAGCTTGACCATCAAATCCCCTTATTCCTCTTTGGTAACAGTTGTATGGTCAAAGAGACATCCCTAAATAAGAAGATGTATAAGACATGACAGGTTATCAAGTGTCATTGTCATCTCCCTAAGTGAAAGGTACATGTCTCATCACCCCACCTTTATGAGACGGTTATCAGCAAAGCCATGACAAGTTATGTTGAACCTAATAACGGCGAGGTCGACTATCCCACACTTATGACCTAATTCTCTTATAGGACGTTCGGAGAGACGATTTTCTTCCTCTTGTTCATACATTTCATAGGCCTATCAAGATCTAATAAAATAATAAAATAAATCAGAGAAACAACACAAAACAAGAATGAAACATAAATTATTAAAAAAATAGTTCATTGAGAGACATATCATATCTCTCCCTCCCATGTATCTCTGGCCACATGATCCCTGTAACACAATATATATATATATATATATATGTCTCATAGATGTACATGTGGCTCGACCTCCTGCTCCTTATACATCAGCTCCCCAACCTATTGTGTCTCAAGCTCCTGAGAATGAGGATGTTCCTCCGATGGTCCAGCTCTATCGATGCGTATCTTATGCGCACCCTCTTGCCTAAAAGAGTAAGTACCGAAGTCTTTGTGTTCCACAATTGTGGAGCCTTAACACGTTAATGTTTATTACTAATAAACAAAAAAAATCAAGTAATTTGACAACAAAATAACATAAACCTAAGATCAACATTCTGAACTATCATAGTTCAAATTCTGAAGGCATGTCGGCGTGTCTAGATTCTACAATCTGAAAACACGTTGTCATACCCCTAATTTGCCTTACCTCTTTATCATTTCATCTGGCCTATGGTTCGTTTCATTTGCATAAAATATTCATTTATACTTGCATTTGTCAAACAAAATCATGGATTCAAAAGAACTTTTATAATCCATTCCTTAGCAGTCAGACTAAAAGCTTGGAGTACCCGACCTAGGATCAAATGAGCTAACGTCTACACACTTCTAGGATGCGATTATAATTGTTCCTTAAAAATAACCAACACACACTTATTTTCTACTCCGAACTACGAAATCCTGATTTCCTCATTGCACCATGAGGATATGTAGGCACGAGGGCCTCAACCCTCCATGAGCACATTAATTTAAAATTTGTTTTTCTTTTTTCGCAAGTAACTTTTAGAAAATAACACTCATCCGCGCAAAGAATAATTAAAATGGTTTCCGTCGAGTACGATAAATGTGAGAGATGTTAATACTTTCCCCTTGCATAACTGACTCCCTTACCTGTTTCTCTTTTCTCTGGATTTTATCGATATTTTTTCTTTCCTTTTAGAATAAATAAAATTTGATAGCGACTCTGTGGTATCATCGAGCATGCGATGTGCTCAGATATTTTTTGCGTCGCGACACACGTCTGAAGGCATATTTAAATTCTACAATTATAACAATATCAATAACTCATAAGAAGAAAAATACAAGACATTAAGTCATGTAATCAACCAAAGTGTACTAATATCTTTCAAAAATAGGAAAACAATGGATGATTCAATGCATTATTTCATCCAAAATGAGCAAATGATGAGAATTTCATATTTGAGAATTTAAGGATTTCAAATTGAAAAATGATGAAATGAAGGGAATGAGGATTTCATTGGCTAAATAAATGTTTCAAATTCTAAAATTTTGAAGCCTAAAAAACATGCTTCATATAAATTGGGAAGACATTTTTGTTAATTCCAATAATTTTTGAAAAATTTAAAGGATGAAAAAAAAATTCTAGTCAAATAAAGCAAAGGGGTGACAATTTAGCTCATATCTACTGGGTACCTGCAAAAAATACCCACAATAGATAGGATAAAAGTTCGTAAAATAGGTTCGGACACGAACGCAGATAAATACCCATTAAAATAAATGGATATGAGTGCGCGTAGTGCCTAATCCACCTCATACTCGCACAATATATACGTATATTTATCTTTTATATTATTGTTCTGGTCTGGGCCTGACCTCGGCAGGCCCAGTACCACGTACGGCCCAATAAGTGAATCGGGCACGCCGGACACGCGCGTCCCGCAGGACGAGCAGAACACGCCACCAAACACAAGAAGTGCGTCCAACAACATCACGTTGTCCCCTCTTATCAGTCGAACAGGACACACCTCGGCGCATCAAACGCGTCCTTGGTTTCTCCTCAATCTAGCGAGCTCCCTTCCGCGGGGAGAACAACGTGCCCGATGCACGTTCTCCACGTGCTCCCCTCTGCGGGGACACGTCATCAACCAACTGCCCACCTCCGAAAGAGCAGGTCAAACCCACTTTTCGGAGATCAAGGAGCAGTTGGACTAGGGCGAAGACCACGTCCTGGTCTTCACTACGCCACGTAAGCCCTAGCAGTCATAAGGGTTGGGCCTGGTCATCCAGCCCACCTCAAATGACCGTTGGCCCAGCGCTGGGGTCCCTCTATAAATACCCTCTTCCTCAAGAGGGTCAGGTAATTCACTTCTTGCCCAATTTCTATACTTTGCTTTCGCTCTGCCCAATTCCTTACTTTGGCATCAGAGTGTTTTGCAGGTATACCCCCTCTTTTTGCTCCTCAGCACCGGTGAGCACGTAGCAGTCCAATAGAGTGTGGCCGGCCCGTGATCCCCTTCTGATCAGGTCAGATCAATTATTATATAAAAATACATGTCTATCAATTTTTTTATAAAAAATACTACTATAAAGTGTCACACATTTTAATATAAATATTTGTTTATTTTATAATTCAATAATAAAATCTGAGTATTTTTTAAATGTTAGTTAAAAAAATTTAAAAAAATTAATATTTCATAATTTATCAATTTATTTTTATTAGAAATGCGGGTAACGGGTATGAATACTTAAATACGCACATGATACGAGTAATGGTACATATATTTGACGTCCATGCGGATATGGACTCGGATATGAGAATTTTTTTTAAACTTAGAAATAGAGACAAATCCTACTCAAATCCTACCCAATGACAAACTGAGTTTATTCAATGTGATTCATTTATATAGTTATATCTCAATAAGTGGATTTGTTTATCAAAACCTATATCTTTTACACTTTTAATTTTTAAAAAATGGTAAAAGATTGAATATTTTACACTAAGTGAGTGTATTCAATCTGATTCATTCATATAGTTTGATCCATTTATATAGTTATATCTCAATAAGTGGATTTATTTGATCAAACCTATATCTTTTACAGTTTTAATTGAAACCTTAGAATGGTAAGAGATTGAATATTTTACACTAAAATGTGCTGATATATATACCAATTAGTCCAACGGTGATTGATACTTGACTTAACTATGATCGAAAGATGGTTGAAAACTTTTGATGCTAGAATTGATCTCAAATCGGATTAGATAGAGCGGATATGTGGTGGAAATAATAATGTTAATATATAAATGAATACATATGAATAGTAAAAATTATACATAATATAATTAAATATCAAATTTTGTTTATTTTTTAATATATAAGTTAACTGTGCATAGTACACGTGAGAGAGAGACATAATACTATGTGCTTTTGGTCTTTATCAAGCTAAGAAAACACACAAAATCATGTTTCCTCTCTGCTCCTATAGTGAGTTGAATCCAAAGAACACATCACAAACAGGTACTGTACCACTTTGATAGTGCTGCACATTACAGTATGTAGTAATCAGTAAAATCTAAACAGTGTCCTTTTTTACCCTTAAATGTTTAAACATTTCAATTAATTCAGTAGTAATCAGTATAGCACACTTGTAGAAAAATCTCAGCCTCTTAGACATTTGCAAATAGCTACTTCTGGTTGACTCCAACTTCCATAGATGGCAGCAGCAGCAGCAGCTATTTGCAGAACTTTAGACTATGCAACAGTCACTGTACAAAACTAGTTAGAAACAGTTTTTTGCTCCACTAAAAGTAAATGTTATAACTTCAAAATTACAAGTTCCTGCAGAAGAAACATGTCAGGGTGATGCACTGCACAAAAGCCACTCAGATACAGACACAGCCCTTGGAAGTATATACATATTAAAACAAAAGTTTAATTACCATGCAAAGTCAGTTAAAAAATTTCACAGTCAGCAGGTCACAATCATTCATGTGCACGACGCTAAAAATAATTACGATTAAGCGCAACAGTTTTAACAATTTTTACGGTCTAACAGTGTAAAATAAATTTACACTAACAGAGTATTTATGAATCTTAAAAATAAATGCATATTATACAATAGTATAGCAGCATCTCTCGGGCACCTTTACGGATTGACTTCAGAATCCTATTCTCTATTTGCACCTGTAGCGGATCAAGTGTGTGTGATATTTCTAATTAATCCAAATAAACAAATACATCAAAAGTTCCCTCCAAATTGTCATATAGAAATTTCAAGGACTTTAAGCTTACTTTTGTTATAATTCCAAAATCCAAAAGTAGTAAACTATTTTCCAGATAAAATATATCAGAAGTGATAAAAGTAATGAGATTTAAAACAGAAGATATTGCAATATTCATTTACCAGAAAAGAACCAGATATTGTATATTAAATTGATGCAAAATTTTAATGGTATAACATATGATCAAAAACTCATTTATTGTCACCAAAGTTATTTGAACTACAAGAGACATGTAACTTACAGATCTACATTATGAATAAATAGAAAATAAAAAACTACTTCAGCTATTGGACTAATTCGGGGCCATGAAATTCAACCATAAAACTGATATCAATATCATCAAGGAAATTTCAATAGATCTTGATGTGTTATTAATATCGAATTTCAATTAATAATCATATTCTAAAAATACATACAGAGCAAGCTTCGGCTCTTTTACATGTCCCGGTCCCTTGATCCCAGCTACACAATAGTATCCCTGCAAAAAAATTTCTAAGTCTCCCCATTGGCTGTAATGCAAACAAAAGCCTTGAGATCTCTTGCAATAGCAACAATACAGCCAATACCAATGCTAAACATACAACAGTGCAACCAATGCTGGGTTTCATTTGATAATACCCTTGGTTGCAGTTAAATATATATCTGATTCATCTGGGATCTGCACATCGATAAAATATTTGGAAGCTCGAAACAAGCACTCAATCCTGGAAGTGCTAGAAATTCCCGGTTTATGAGTCATCTGGTTCATCTTGATGATAAGATCAGAGTCAATTACACCATTAATCATAAAGTGCTGGTGAGCTATCAGTACCAGAAGAAACAGATCCAATCTTTGCTTATGAAAAAGAAGGGAAAAAATTATTGATGTGTTATTCCTCAAAAGATTGCATAGAAATTTTCTCCAATTGTAGTGGCCAATCTTCTCCAAGTTGCTGCGGATTTAGCTCCATCGCAACTTTAAAGTCTTGTAAAGATACCGAGAACTGGGGTCTGTGTTCAGGTTCAGATTCTGCTAACCTACCAGCATTCTGCACATGTAAATGATTATGTGGCATCATGCCATTGAGGACCTTCCCCTGAATCTGTTTCTTTGGGATTGGGAGCTTCGACGGCTCATTTGCAGATCTAGCCCCAACTAAATCAACACATGATTTGATCAATCGTTTCAAGTACACATCCAACACACTATTCAACATACTTGCACATTCCGTAGAAACACCTCCAAGACCTTGTACCATTGCAATCTGCTCCATGCGCCTTCTCAACGTATCTGGATCAGATAACCTACCACTGTCGCAACAACTAACAAAATCACCAGCGCTATTCACCGGCAATGCTTTGTGGGCCCCACCCACACTTGCAGAACAGTAAGGAATCCCAAGTGGCGCTATCAACGGATTTCTGGCAAAATTGAGGCGGTTTAACTGCTCCGCCTCCATTCCATCTTCCGCGGTTGACATTTCAGTCAGCCCTTTGCCATGTATTCTTGGTTTCTTTGCAAGTCGTTGCATACCATCAGCAATAACATTCTTAGGTAGCTCAGCAGCTGCTTGAAGCTGCTGTGTTGGCCGCTGATAATCACAGAGAGTAAGAGTTCCGTTCTCCATGTCAACCTTACCATCACCGTCTTCTGTAGCCATGAAGTGATGCGAAACAGAATCAATTTTCCCATTTGGTCCAAGGGGGCTTGGTCTGTCTTTAAGCTTCCGATCACGCATTCCAGATCGTAACTTGCGTGGGGACACGGGCAAAACCCCATTTGGCCAAATGGAAGCATTATGGTTTTGGAAGTTAGCGACACTTTGTTCGTGTCCATCTTCTCTACCAGGAGACAAATTAGTAACACGTGTTCCTGATTTTGAAGAACCAGATGGATGGACGGATGGCGGGGTCTTGGCTTCACAGGCATTCTTCAAAATTGACTTTATAAAAAGATTGTGCAACGGAAGATTCTCCCTCCCGAGTACCCGAAAACATAACTTATCAAACTCATTCTTGCTCAACTTCTGACTTAAAAACCTGTTAAGGTAATAAAAGTACCGCTTCGACTTATCCGGTCCAACCTTCTTTACAATATGTGCTTTCAACTCACCCAAATCAATTCTTGAACTCTGTTGGGGTTGCATTTCTCATACACCTTCCAACAAAATCAGAAAACAACCCACTCAATCACTCACCAGTAACCTAAATTTATTCCAATCGCACTTGTTTATTTCTATTTCGAAATAACCCAAAACTTCCCCTCTCCTACATCATTGAACACAAATGAACTGCCACAACTTCTGCATATACAAACTAGCAGAAGATAAACAAATCATTCTAATAACAGTAACCCAATTTTGAACCTCAATAAAGCTACCCTCATGCCAAAATTCCAACCACTAAAAAAAACACAAACACAATGCAACACCGAATCTCAATTTCCCCAAATCACAAAACCCTAAAGATCAAACAGCTAAAAAATCACACTAACCCAAACCACGAAATACCTTAAACAAAACCCAATTCAACGAATTCTATAGCAAATCAAAACCCTAAGTTTGAAAAATCAAACAAAAGGGTCCGAAACACCATACTTGCGTGGAACAAAACGAAGCGAACATTACATCACTTGCATCAATCCGAAAACCCTCATTGCTTCGAGAAATCCCAAAAGCTCCAAACTTGGTATAATCAAGAGATCACTGAATTGAACAAAATTGAGCAAAGCAAAACAAACAAAAAAATTAGATATTTTTTTCAATTACGAAAAACGAGAAATCACGAAATTCGAATGGAATGAAGCAGAATGAAGAGAAAAAAGTATACATTGATTGAACTCTGACCTTAGCGAAGTTCAGAAAATTGAATAGAAATCTCGAACTTCACTTCAATTTGTTTCGAATCTTGGAAGCTTGTTCGTTAATCTCTTTCTATTTCTCTGTTAATTTCTTCAAAATTGAATTTTTCTGCTAAATTGTGTATTGAAATTTTTGGTCTCTGCTTCTTCGTGTATAGCTCGATCTCTGCTAAGAGTGTTTGTTGTTCCTCTCCTTTGTTTCTTCTTTTTCTTTTTTCTTTTTTTTCGTCTTCTCTTTCTTATTAAAAAATTTCATTTTTCCCTCTTTCTCTTTTTTTCTCTAATTTCATCAATTCTATTGGATAACTTTCTCATATATTTTTCTTTACAAGAAAATTATTTTGCAAATTTAATTTTTATAATTAAAATTTTTCACATTCTTAATTTTTATAATAATCGACTGTTTATGTCGTAATTTAGAATCCAACATATTTTTATTAGAGTTGTGATTGAATTTAATCGAATTACGCTGATCTTATGTGTATGAATGATTGTATTTTATTGGAAGAAAGTGAAGTACGAAGAACACAAACTATAAAACTAGTTTGAAGTAAGAGTCATGCAAAAATAGGTAAGTGTGGATTGTGTGGCATCAAAGATGTGTTTGTTTGACAATGATTAGTGTGAGCTCAAAATCACTTATTCAAAGTTATGTAGTTTGAAGACATAACACAAGGCGTGTGTATTACTTGGTTCAAAGGTAGTTGCCAATACTCATGCATGTTTCATGTATGTACAAATGACAAATGCTATATGGCCAATTAGAGAAGTGCTATTAAGACACTTTTCTCAAGACATGTTTTTAATTGGTTGATATTTAAAACGGTTCTATTAAATTGCATTGGTCTCACTCTCACATAAATATTTCAATAACACTCAATGATTTTAAAAATAATTAGAACAATAAAAGTAAAGAGAGATGAAGTTTATATAGTTATATTGTTTCTTCTTAGTATTCATCAATTTTTTTAATTTCAAATGAGATGCTTATTAGATGGGATTTCTTCATAGATAAAAGAAATCATATTATAAATGCTAATTAGAAAGTATTTTGTTAGAATAATTAGATTATAAATTATGTACATGTCAATATCTTATGATTTAACTCTTAAGACCTTACTTTAAAAAATAAAAATAAAAACTCTTTAATTTGCTTTAATACATATAGATGTTTGGTTATTGCAAATATGGTTAGATTTTCATTTAGTTAAGTGTTATATAACTCATGTAATTAGAGTATATTACGCACACTACCACACGTGTGTGGTTATATCGTACGATAAATAAGATCGGTCTCATAGAGATATATGTTAAATATTTGTGTAATTATTATGGTGATTAGTTGAACAATTAAAAAAAATAGTTTAAGTTAATTATAATAAAAGTAGAAAGAGTATTAAAGTTTTGGAGTAGAGGTTTCTCACGATAAAAATCTTATTTTTCTATTATTTTCATGTTGTCATAGGTATAAGTTGTTAAAAATTGAATATCACTCTTTGTAATTTAAGTTTTTTTTAAGTAAGAAAATGTACTTTAGACAAATGGCATCTTACTTTTATGATTGGTATATAGTAAAGAAGTCTAAGTGTTCTAAGAAGTAGTTTAAAATGGTGAAAACCATTTTAATTTGTTAGCTGTCTTGTTTAGTCTTATGAGTCAGATAATCATATTTTTTATTTGGTTCATCAACATGATTATTCAAAATTCTGTAACTACACATTTGCAAGACTTGAATTTGATAAGAAGCATAGTCTAACTTTTCCTTTTGGTCTTTCATCTAACTATCTCTTATAAATCGGATAATCAAACTTCTATTTATTGATATAATTCAGCAAAAGCTTTAGTTACACTTTGATTAAGCTTAGATATCCTAATTATGTTTATATCCTTGATGGCTTTTTAGGAAATTCTATAGGTTGGATCATTCATATCTCGCTTGATGAATTCAATTTCTCCCTTCTCAAACGCCTATAGGGTTTCCTTGATGAGGTTTATCTGGTAACTAATGTGCGTCTAATCCACCTTCTCCGCCACTCTAGCCACCATCATTTGAACCCGATCAACAATCGTTTTATAGTCAGTTTTTACCTGGACATTCTTCAACCTCATTATTCGAGCAAGTTGCAAGGCGTTGATGATTGCTTGATTTTCATCTGCAAGAGGATTGTTATAACCATACTGATTCGAAGTAATTTTCATAATAATCTCCTTCTCTTTATTGTAAAGGATTGCACCCAAGTTTTATTCCCCTTTGATGGTTGTATTAACATCAGTATTGAAGGTAAACATGTTTTCTTCATTTGTAGAGTCTGCCATCCTCTTCTTTGATTTGTTTAGCTTGCTGAAATTCATGCTATTATGCTTCGTGTTGTCTTGTTGATTGTGATTATCACGTTGAGCTTTGTTGTTTCTCTAAGAGTGATAGTTATCATTGACTCTATTTTCTTCATTGCCCTTATGCTTTAGGTTCATGTTCAAGCTGCTACCTTGGTTGTGCTCAAGATGCTGGACAATTTGATGAATCAGATCCTTTTCTTTGCTACTAGATTCGATCGCACTAAGGTTTATTTTCATAGTATTTATATTTTCATTGTTATCATTCGTCATCTTCCCATCCGACTAGTAGTATGTTGCAGGTTGTTCCTGAGTTTCACCATTTTCTCCTTGTGAGTACTTCCTTGAGAGATCCCTGTCTGATGCTTGATGTTCTTTTAATTCCAGATCATGTCTTTAGTATTTCTTTTATGCTTGGTTTTTTGTTGTATCTTATTCCAAATCATGTCTGAGTCCTTACTACTACCTTAATCCCTGTCCACTTTTCTATAAGAAGTACCATGCTCTTAGGTGACATATAAGCTTTTATCACTATCTTTGCTCTAGAAAATCCCTTTGTTTGCCCTAGTAAGCCTCTTTCTTAAGTATTTGGCCTTATTAATTTTTATCTCCTTATTCTGACACTCAGTATTCACCTGCTGGTTTGCTTGTCTTTTATCTAGGTTGCTAGGGTTAGTTTCCCTAATTACTAGAGGAGCATTGTACTGAGAAATTTGTTTACTATGATCCTAAATGTTCAACTTATGGGATATGATAATATCATAATTCCCTCGGCTATTAACATAACCACTACCACCGCCACATTTTCCTTCTCTACCATCTACTAAGGTAATTCTTTGATCTTCTTCACTAATGTTGTGATGATGATTATTTATAGAGGTATTGACCATATTGTGTAAATATTGTAGGCATGCATGTTATCTTGGCTATCCCCATTTCAATGGTACATCTTCCTTTTCCCTTTATCGACTTTTCTATCTTTATTGCTCACATTATGGCTTCCATAATTGATATAATGTTGTTGATTGTAGGAATTCTGCCATATTTTATCAGTATTCATCCTTTTACTCCTACCATCTTTGAAGGTAATCACTTTGGGATTTTTGATGTTGTTCTTCTCTTTGTTGTTGTTATTATTATTATTATTATTATTATTATTATTATTATTATTATTATTATTATTATTATTATTATTATTATTATTATTATTATTATTAATTCCTTTGTTCATCTTTGTAGAATTTTGCAAGTAAACAATGATATCTAGCTTGGGAATGTTGTCTTGGGATTGATTGTGTCTAGTGTTCGGATTGCTACCATTGTTCCTATTATTATTCGCTTTCAGGCGATACCTTTTCATATTCTTATATTGAACTTTGTTAATCTGCTATCTGTGTATCTTATCTTGCTGAGTGTTATTTTGATTTTGTATTAAATGCTTATTTTGGTTGTGCATTTGAACTTTATTATGCCATGTTTGATTGTTGTCTTGAGTTTGAGTGTTTGGGTTGACTATGATAGAAAGGCTTATGTTGTACTCATTGTAATTTACAACGTCATCGATAATCATCTCCTTGTCATTAAAAAAGTGTTTCTCAACCACCATATGCTATCAAGGATGACCATAACATCCCTAACAATATTTTTATCTAATGGTTCTTCAATAGGGAATGGCAATAATACCCTTTCAACTCTCTTCTAAATCCAATCCAAGTAGGGGTCATAAGCTTTGCAATCACCTTTGCCCAAAGAAAGCTTTCCCTTCTTGTGGATTTTATCCCACGCATCAACGAATCTGGCCAGAAGGCAAGGATTAGCTACACTAGTGAAGTACATAGATTCCTGCACTTCTTCTTCCTTCGGAGGTCCCCTCAAAGCATAATCAAATTGTCTGACAGTAAGAGAAGGATTGTAGTTGATACCGTCTTTCCTCCCCATTAAAGGCACATTAGGGAAACTACCACAGCTAAAGATGAGCTCACGACCAAGCAGATCTCGGTTAAACTAGGTGATATCCTTTTCTGTTAAATCCATAAGCCTCTTTGACCATTCAAACAAATTTCTTGAATCCACAAAAGCTCAAGAGCAAGGAAGATGATCGACAAATCACTTGTGAAAAAGCGGTGCACAATAAGAAACATCTTTCCTCTTCTTTTTCCATTCTTGTAGTGTAATGAATGATATAAATCTCCTAGGAGATTATGTACGGGGTTCCTGGAAGCGAAGATATAAAAGACATCAAAATCAACAAAGTTCGGTATGTTAGAAAACAACACGATGTTGTAGATGCACAAAACCAAAATGACACTAAAGACCACCCAACAACCCTCTTCAGCATACTTCCGGGCTTTATCCACCAAGAAAGATAAAGTAAAGCCGAAAACTCCATTCCTGCTGACAACATGATCAACCAACTCAGAGGTGCTCAAATAAAGAGCGACGACCAACTTCTCGAGATCGAGTTCTTCCTCTGAATAAAAGAATGAAATTTCATCTTGGACTGGAACGCCTAAGATGAAAGCGAACTCCTCCAAAGTCAGAACCAACACATAATTCGAGAAAGTGAAACATCACAGCGGTGGATCATAAAACTGCAACAGGGTATGAATAGCTTCATGATCATAACTCGTGATCTTACGGACAAGATTCAGAATTCTCCCATAATCTTTCCTGAAGGTTTCAAGGACACCAGGCTCAGCCATGGAAATCAGACCAAATAAAGGTCCTAAATCCGGTGCTGGAAACTTGTATACAACAATCCTCTTTCTGTCCACTTCCATCTCTACAGAAGATCGGTACCAGAATCAAAGGAGAGACGAGAACCTGTAAAACACACAGACATGCAATGTTAAATGCAAGATGATTATGCAGATGCAAACATGAGATTAAGGTATCCAATGCTCAAACTTGTTGTTGTGTTGTTGACTGAGTACAACCATAGCTCAGCTCTAATAAGAAATCCAGAAAACCAGGACACTGAGACAGTATAAAACCGGAGTACTCAAGATCAAAAGTCCACTCAGACGAGAAAACCATAAAATCAGGTTGGTTGAAAGTCAAGGTTTCCTACAAAACCCTCCCCCTCTCACATGTGGGTTCTAATCTTGAACGGTACGATATCTTATGCAGGTTATTAGTATCATAGACTCTCAGGTCGAGAGACGATGGTACGTTCACCATTTCTAGTTTGGCATCATGGTCAATCGAGGAGGTCTCAACTGACTTCCCAATGAAAGGTCTCCAAAGTCGTTAGTTTTTCTAAGTCAATACTCCCTCAAGTGCACCAGATGCGCAAGATATAGTGTCTCCAAAGAAAAACCTCGTCTGGACGTGAATTTCGCACGAGCTATTACGTGGTCAGACACCATACAAGCTCATGCTACTCTCCACACTAATCCTGTGTGTATACTCAAGCCTGAGTATTGGGCTTATTTCTCAATGGAACAACCCACCCACAACACAGCAACAACACCATAATATGATAACAATAAAATGCAAATGCAATAGTATACAACGAGCAATGTACATAAAGTAAATAAATGCACAAAAGTAAACACCCATATAAACATAAACAAACAAGCACTAGGAATGACTCACATAGGGAATCTTTTATTTCCTCAGCAGAGTCGCCAGTTGTCACAACTGCGAAAAACACCCGGCGAAAAAACAGAAGAGTCACCCCGAACGTTATTTATCCCAAAGAGAGGGAAAGAAAACGATCGAAGAAAACCTGAATAACGGGAAAAGACAAGGTCATCATAATCAAATCTTGGGTTCGGGAGTCGGTTACGCAAGGGAAAGGTATTAGCACCTCTCACGTCCGTTGTACTCAACGGGATCCACGCTTGTTGTCTAATCAAAGGGTGTGTTCCTCTATAAGCTACTGCTAAATGGAAACGAGAACAAAATAAAAAGAAAGAGAGAGACTCGATAGGACATCGCCGCCCTATGCCTACGTATTCCCTCGTGCAATGGGAAAGTCAGAGTCATCGTAGTTCGGAGAACTACGGGTGATGGGGGAAAGGTTGCTCGCCAAGATATCGTTGTCTTGTGCATACATATCCTTATATGGTATGAGATATTAAATCAAATGTAGTTCGAGTAAACTAGACCACTGGTTGGTTAAGTGTTTCTTATGAGCGACGTTAAGTTCCCATTCCAGCAGTTAGGGTCGATGCCTGTTTGAGGTAGAACGGAAAAGTAACGTACTCTTTTCTGAAAATGAGTTTGAAACGCAAATCCCGAAGGATAAAAGGTTTGAATTTTGTTTATGAGTTTTAATGAAGTGAATTAGTTCGCTTCGTGATTTACGTTGCACTAAAGACTATGACATAAGAACGAATGTGTCGCATATCGCTCCCAGACGGTACGTATACTAAACACTCTAGATAAGCAAGAGGAGACCACTCACTCATCATTTCCCATATGCTTAAGGCTCGTAGCATACAATGTTCACCGTGTTTATTAGATGAGTTAGAATGTGTTTTGATATGAGAAGAGAGACGCACGAAAGGTCTAAGGGAAACTCGGCCCTAACATTGTCATGCAAAGTGGTCCTAAAGTCGCGATGCGAAAGGAGATTCTATCATAATATTAGCATGCAAAAGATGGACCTAAGGTTGAGGTTAAAAGGGACTATCCTACTTGTTATCATGCTTGGATTTCCCTTCTAGTGTCTATCCTACTCCAATTTAATCAAAAATTAAATTGGAATAAGAAACCTAAGGGAACATGCAAAGACAAAGCAAAAAAGCGAAGAAACAAGGTAAAAATAGCAGCAACAACAACGCCTCCTACACAAAACAACAATAAAATCCAGCATACAAGCAAGACAACCTATAACAGTACATGTTTCAGCATAAAAACAGGTGTAAAAAGGCAGGCAACAAGCAAGCCAAGAAAAGATAGCATGCAAATTCAAGATAAAAACAACTGTGAAAAGTAGGGCAGCAAGCAAGCAAGCATGATTTAATGCAATCAAACATAAGCAAACACCAATCATGGATAGATATCATGCAAGTATGAACATGCTTCAACAATCAAACACAATTGATCAACAATATTATATCAACAAGAATCAACAAGATCAACATGTTTTTCAATTCAAATCAAATGATGAACGATCAAACGAACATGCAACACACGAAAACAAAAGCAAACACAAACATGCATCAAACGTCCAGCAAAGCAAACAATTCATGATAACCAATTAATATGATATGATCAAGCAAAGCATGTACTTTATAAGTTGTTAAAAATTGAATATCACTCTTTGTAATTTAAGTTTTTTTTTTAAGTAAGAAAATGTACTTTATAGACAAATGGCATCTTACTTTTATGATTGATATATAGTAAAGAAGCCTAAGTGTTCTAAGAAGTAGTCTAAAATGGTGAAAACCATTTTCATGTGTTAACTGTCTTGTTTAGTCTTATGAGTCAGATAGTCAGATTTTTTATTTCGTTCGTCCACATGATTATCTAAAATTATGTAACTACACATTTGCAAGACTTGAATTCGATAAGAAGCATAGTCTAATTTTTCCTTTTGGTCTTTCATTTGACTATCTCTTATAAATCGGATAATCAAACTTCTATTTATTGATATAATTCACCAAAAGCTTTAGATACACTTTGATTGGGCTTAGATATCCTAATTATGTTTATATCCTTGATGGCTTTTTAGGGAATTCTATAGGTCGGGTCATTCATATCTCACTTGATGAATTCAATTCCTCCCTTCTCAAACGCCTATAGGGTTTCCTTGATAAGGTTTATCTGGTAACCAATGTGCGCCTAATCCACCTTCTCCGCCACTCTAGCCACCATCATTTGAACCCGATCAACAATCGTTTTATAGTCAATTTTTACCTGGACATTCTTCAACCTCATTATTCGAGCAAGTTGCAAGGCGTTGATGATTGCTTGATTTTCATCTGCAAGAGGATTGTTATAACCATACTGATTCGAAGTAATTTCCATAATAATTTCCTTCTCTTTATTGTAAAGGATTGCACCCAAGTTTTATTCCCCTTTGATGGTTGTATTAACATCAGTATTGAAGGTAAACATGTTTTCTTCATTTGTAGAGTCTGCCATCCTCTTCTTTGATTTGTTTAGCTTGCTAAAATTCATGTTATTATGCTTCGTGTTGTCTTGTTGATTGTGATTATCACGTTGAGCTTTGTTGTTTCTCTAAGAGTGATAGTTATCATTGACTCTACTTTCTTCATTGCCCTTATGCTTTAGGTTCATGTTCAAGCTGCTACCTTGGTTGTGCTCAGGATGCTGGACTATTGATCGCGACTTTCTGAGTCTAACTAAACTAACTGCAAGTGCACAGTCTATCGCATAGTAATAAAACTATCGATCCCACAGGGACTCGTAATCAATCTAGTGTTATCGGTTGCTACTATGTTTAGCTAGGTTGGAATGAGATTCTAAGGAATTCAATGCGGAAGTAAAGGCTAAATTTAAAGGAGAATTATTTGGTTAAGGAATAATAATAGGGGACCTCGGCATGTAATATTTTAGTTTTTGGGGATTCGACACATCGTCGGTGCAGTTTAATCTTTGCAAATGGTTTTTCAGGAGAAAAATAATCGTTTAAAGACCTTTGTCTCACGTTGGTTGTTGACGTTAGTCGTAACTCTAAGGTGGAATGTATGCTTTCTCTATCCCATTCGGGGTTTAAATTACTTTTTGAAAACGACTAAGTTTTGATTTCTTTTAAAGCGCTTTCGCTGTGTTTAAAATAAATGCCTAGTTTTTACTATCTGGTTCGAACCCCACGCTTTCGCGTACTGGTTCGTGCCTTAATGAATTTCCCACTGTCGTGGCAAAACTACTGTAAATAGTTTCTCGCTTTCGCGACGAAGGCTTATTTAGAAGATTTAATTAAAAACTACGGCCAGAAAAGAGCTTGTAAAAAGGAAAGGCACCGGTTATTATCGAATCCCGTCTGACTTATTTATTACATACCGATTAAGTGGTTTAGCTAGACATGGTAATTAAAACTTGCATAATTAAACAATGGCGGCAGAATAAAGAAACATGTATTTTTAAACAAACAAAATAACAATTAAATTAATAAAAACCTGAGATAATATTGTTCTCGGATCTTTGGTAGTCCTCCACAAATGTCGGCAGGATTCTACCTTGGCGAGAATTGAATATTCAGGAAGGGAAATACAAAAGAAAGAAAACAATGCAGATTAAAGGAAAAGAAAGGAAACTAGAAACTGGAAATAAGTTTGGTTTCAATAATAATTTTGGCAGCACTTCGTTCTCTTCAATGCGGCTCCCCTTTTCTGGTCTAGCACACCTCCTTTTATAGCTGAGGTTCTCCCATAAAAGTCTCGAGGAGTTGGAGTTGGGGGTCAGGAAATATAGGAGAACGTTCCTATATTTTATGGGCTTTCATGGGCACGTTGCTGATACGTTATTCTGTTTCATTTTTGCTGTGTGACGAGCGTGAGGGAAGTGTGACGAGCGTGGGATGCATGACGGTCGTGGGGGCCCTGTGACGGTCGTGACGGCTGTCACGATCGTGAGGGACCTGTGACGATCGTCACACTCACAAATTCTGTCTTTTCTGCTGTTTTGTGCCTTTGACTGTTGTTTTCTTTTGATTTGTTCATTTATGGTGTGATCTTCATATACCTGCAAAAATGCTTGACAAATAAATCGGAATAATCCAAAATCGGGGTGAAACCAGACATTAACAGCTGAAAAACATGTCATTTATAATATACATTTTCGCGTTATCAACAATTTGATGAATCAGATCCTTTTCTTTGCTACTAGATTCGATCCCACTAAGGTTTCTTTTCTTAGTATTTATATTTTCATTTTTATCATTCGTCATCTTCCCATCCAACTAGTAGTATGTTGCAGGTTGTTCCTGAGTTTCACCATTTTCTCCCTGTGAGTACTTCCTTGAGAGATCCCCGTCTGATGCTTGATGTTCTTTTAATTCCAGATCATGTCTTTATTATTTCTTTTATGCTTGGTTTTTTGTTGTTGTATCTTATTCCAAATCATGTCTGAGTCCTTACTACTACCTTCATCCCTGTCCATTTTTCTATAAGAAGTACCATGCTCTTAGGTGACATATAAGCTTTTATCACTATCTTTGCTCAAGAAACTCCCTTTATTTGCCCTAGTAAGCCTCTTTCTTAAGTATTTGGCCTTATTAATTTTTATCTCCTTATTCTGACACTCAGTATTCACCTGCTGGTTTGCTTGTCTTTTATCTAGGTTGCTAGGGTTAGTTTCCCTAATTACTAGAGGAGCATTGTACTGGGAAATTTTTTTACTATGATCCTAAATGTTCAACTTATGGGATATGATAATATCATAATTCCCTCGGCTATTAACATAACCACTACCACCGCCACATTTTCCTTCTCTACCATCCACTAAGGTAATGCTTTGATCTTCTTCACTAATGTTGTGATGATGATTATTTATAGAGGTATTGACCATAGTGTGTAAATATTGTAGGCATGCATGTTATCTTGGTTATCCCCATTTCAATGGTACACCTTCCTTTTCCCTTTATCGACTTTTCTATCTTTATTGCTCGCATTATGGCTTCCATAATTGATATAATGTTGTTGATTGTAGGAATTTTGCCATATTTTATCAGTACTTATCCTTTTATTCCTACCATCTTTGAAGGTAATCACTTTGGGATTTTTGATGTTGTTCTTCTCCTTGTTATTATTATTATTATTATTATTATTATTATTATTATTATTATTATTATTATTATTATTATTATTATTATTATTATTATTATTAATTCCTTTGTTCATCTTTGTAGAATTTTGCAAGTAAACAATGATATCTAGCTTGGGAATGTTGTCTTGGGCTTGATTGTGTCTAGTGTTCGGATTGCTACCATTGTTCCTATTATTATTCACTTTCAGATGATACCTTTTCATATTCTTATATTGAACTTTGTTAATCTGCTATCTGTGTATCTTATCTTGCTGAGTGTTATTTTGATTTTGTATTAAATGCTTATTTTGGTTGTGCCTTTGAACTTTATTATGCCCTGTTTGATTGTTGTCTTGAGTTTTAGTGTTTGGGTTGACTATGATAGAAAGGCTTCTGTTGTACTCATTGTAATTTACAATGTCATCGATAATCATATCCTTGTCTAATATTTTTGCCTTTTAAAAAGTGCTATTTAATACCGGATTATTCCAGTTTATTTGGAAAAAAAATTGCATAAAAATACCAAACTTTTGAATTTATGTGAAAAAAATACCGAATTTTTCAACTTCTTTTATGCATTTTTACCATATTTTAAATTCATACCAGATTTTTTGAGATGTACTATCGAATTTTTCAATTCATACAAAACTTCTCAAAATATACTACCATAATTTTTAATTCATATAAACTTTTTCACATAACCTACCAGAATTTTCAATTCATACTGATTTTTTGAAAATATACTACCAGATTTTCAATTCATACTGGATATTTTAAAATATACTACTGAATTTTTTAAATTGCCCCAATTATTTTAACTCCCAATTCATACTGGATATTTTAAAATATACTACCGAATTTTTTAAATTTCCCCGATTATTTTAACTCCCATTGGTAGAATGTTGAGTTATCATATGTCCTTTTTAGTACATTCCTTTGTCAATACATGAAATTGATTTGAATTTTCGGTTACTTTTTTTTTCTTCCATGCCTTTTCATTTTACAAGTCATACTTGTCATAATCAAAATGTAGTTTTTATTTATATTCATACTCCTGAGATTCGGTTGTGCAGGTTTCTATCATTTCTTTACACATTTTTCGTTATTGAAATAATAAACCTTTTCATCTTTCTCAATACCATTCATATTTTCTTCAATACCAAAACTCTAACTTCATCTTTCTCCGTTCACCTTCATCTCATTTCCTCCCCAACCTATTTCAAATCAACTTTGCAAACCTTCTCTGCCAACTTCATCTCTTTCATGTCTCCAACTTATTTTCAAATTTCTCAGCGATCTTCATCTCTTTCATCTTTCCAACCAATTTCAAACCTTCTCTATAAACCTCGTCTCTTTCCTCTCTCCAACCCATTTGAAACTTTCTATGCAAACTTCATCTCATTCATCTCTTCAACCGATCAACCAAGTAAAATATCTATATCTTTCTATTTTATTTTTTGCATTGCAAACTCTAATATTTTTCATCTTCATTTAATAAACTCGTATTCCTAGCCCAATTATTTTTTATTTTCACTTTTCTTTTGTTATTTAGGGATAATACGTTTTGTTAAATCTTTCCTTTCAAAGTTATTCTTGCGTTACACGATTTTGACATTTCTTACAGGATTCCTTTTCGTTTTAATTTTGTATTCATTTTCATTTCAATTTCCATTACACATTTTTGAGCATATTTTGGGGCTAAGTATATAACACATCTCAAAGCTAAGTCAAGATTCAAATAACAAATTTTAAAACTGAATAGCTAAAAAGCAATCTCCTTTCATACCTATTTATTTTAATTATTATTGTTTTCTTTTTCCATGATTTTTTTCGATTTCTTCTTATAAGGTTATTTTGTTTTCAATATTAATATAAGTCATGCTTACTTTTTTTTATTAATATGCTTTATTTTTTTTATTTGTTCTTATGAAAATCTTTCTCGATATCCATAACAAGTGTTTATTATTTTTTATTTGCAATAGGTGACGAAGTCATATATCAAATTTAATAATAAATTCAAGTAAAAAATCTCAAAGATGAATCAGACAAAATTTTTTTTCCCTTCATATCCATTTATTTTTATTGTTGCTATTTTCTTTCTTGATGAATATGTACTAATTTTTTTACGATTTTTCATATGAGATTTTTTATTTTTACATGATGTCACTAAGTTGAGAATGAACATCTCTTTATTCCGTTCTTTAACAACAACACATTCTCTATATTATGTTCTTTGGTTAAATTAACCTCTTTAATTTTTTTGTATGTGTTTGGTTTGATTTGTTTCAAACTCTTTTTTTTTTGTCTTTTGCACGAGTGAAAAAATGAGTGAAATGTTTTTTTCTCCAACATTTTTCAATGTGAACAAGTTATGTTGTGTTACGATTTCTTCATCTTCAAGTTTTTTTTATCAAATTCTCAAATTCTATTAACTCAAAACGTAGAAACCGTTTAAAGGTTCTTTCTCTTTACGATCTTTATTATTATTGATTTATTATACTTTTAATTTAATATTTGACAATGATAGATAAAAATTTTCTCTTTTGTATTTCTCCAACCTCTTTCAATGTGAACAAGTTATGTTATGTCTTTTGTATATCAATATACATTCACTTTATTACATTCTTTTCATGGCTTATATAACTTTTTAATTTTGTGTATTAGTCTGTCATTGATGTAAGTAAGAGAAAATATAGATCTACCCAAAAAAAATATTCTAATGGTATCAATACGAGAAAAATATATGAATGATTAGAAAAATGTATACTTTAAAATTTTAATAAGTGTATCTTTAATTTTTATTTTTAAAAAAATCAAAAATAATTTTAAAGATGTATAATTGATTTTAATATGTTCAATTATTTTATTAAGTAGATTTGAGTAGATCTAAAAAAAGAAATTTTAAATTAAAATTTATGTACGAGAACAAGTTTATTATTAATTTAATTTTTTTAAATAATATTAAAATAAAAATAATATTTATATAAAAAAATATAATGCTGATTAAAATATTTTTATATAAAAAAAATTATAGATCACGAACTTATTATCTCATTTAAAAATAATAAACTTTTATTAAGCAATTTTGTCTTTGAGAATTTCTAACCGCACCTTATAGGGTTGAAAAACACCATATGAAAATTTGAAAATTTTCTCCAAATTTTGGAGATACATCTCCGGACGGACATAAAATTACACAAACAAAACATTGAAGGTGAGACACCTCTATTTTGCCTAAAAAATATCCAAAAATGTATCTTCGTAAAATGTAAAATGTCACAGTGTTTCATTAGCATTACTTCTACTTTCTTCTCACTATGACCAACAATTACCCTTATATGAATAAAAAATTCCGAAAATGTATTTTCGAATTATTATTTCGGAGTGTGTCCAGAGATACATCTTTAAAATTTGAGAACATTTTAGTATTTTTTCGTGATTCCTAAGTAATATATAAGATGCATTAAAAAACCCCTTATCTTACTTTCATTTCATTTTTATTACATTTTAAAAATAAATTCACATATACGCCGAGTATTTTAATAATCGAAGAAATATATTGATGGGAGGCAACGTCAAGAATTTGGGGAACATCTTCACAAATCTGCATATGCAGTAAAATATTAAGTGTTTGAAGGTGTTTATTGGAAAAAGGGAATATTTGCCAAGGGACAATCCAAGTGAATCAAGTAAAAATCAAGTGGAAGAATAAGCCTGTCTATTGTTAGGAATGGAGTGTCCACCATTGAAAGTTTATTATGGAAAGAAGAGAAATTAATTAGCAGTAGTACAAAGGGAGGAGTAGAGGAAATCAGGATATCGGTTAAGTGAGTCTATCAGATATGACGAAGATACTTAAATACAGTGGGAGATGGCAGCTGTGGACATTGTAAGAGAATTGTGTTAACATTTGTCAGAAGGGAATTCTTCCCTTGAATATATATATATACCCTAAAGCATTGGTTCCTTCTTTATAATTTCTTTCCAATTCTTTCTTTTCTCTTCTTCTACTTCTTTCCAAATACATTGTATACAGACACTTCCATGTATCCATACACACACCAAATATTTGGCAATTGCTATTATCATATATCTTACTTTTATTGATGCGTGCCCATTCAACATTGACAATAAATCAGTAAATGTGTACCAGCACCATCCTATGATTATTCAGTATATGTTATATAACAATGTTTTATTAAATAACCCCCTCCCCTCTCTCTGTAGCAGTTCTGGGTTGCGCGCTATATAATAAATGTTCTCTATTTTTTCTGTTGCCACAAATACTTTAGCTAGGTGTATAATAATTTAAACATGCTAATACTGAGTTTAAAACCTTGGGTAATGCATCCATTGCACCTTCCATGTGATTTAGATCATTGTTGTCCAAAATTCGGGCCAGTGTAAAACTCCTCCAGTTTGAACAACAGCGCTGATAATAGTTCCTGTCGTAGATCTTATGTGTTCATCTGCTGCACCAAGACAAGAAAGCAACTCTGTTTTTACATATTGCTGGTATTCAGGCTGCATTAAATTATACACATTTCTCAGGTTATTCTTCAGATATAATCCTCCGGCCTGCCGAACCTCCACAGATATTCCCTGTTAAAAATAAAATTGCCAAAGCAGCATAGTTAGCAATGCAACATCAGGGATTCGAGGAATCCAGCAAACCGTGTTCAACTGACTATAGTATATGAAAAGCAAGTGCTTAAATTCTTACAGGCTTAATTTTATAGCTTAATGACTAAAGAATATGAAAAGCAAGCCACATATGTTTTCATTTGTAAGGTATGACCATGCCTAATTTATAGTTTTGTTTTACACTTTGACAGAAAGACTGTGAACTAAAAGCCTTAATACATGGACATGCTCATCCCAAACATGTACTTTACTGTTTTCATTTGTTGGGGATGGCAAACCTGTGTAAGTGTAGACTGGTCTATATCATAGACTGTTGTTTAAATTTATTAAAGAATGTCAAAACCGATTGTACTTGCAGCTAATTACCTGCTGGAAATCCAACATGCCGATGATAGTACATGTTAAACTTCTATGACTAGGTAGATAACGCAGAAAATGGTCATCCGATACAAATAGTGTGGATGGTTAATCATCTCTAGAACCTATTTCTATACAATCTGAAATGATACATGTGAAGTTGCATTTAGGACAACAGAAAACGTAGTAGCAAATAGAAAGCATGGCCACTTTTGGAAGCTAAATTAAACATAGAATGGAAGATAAAGATAAAACCGGTATTTCATAATTTTAGCTGCAGTCAAAAATTCAATTTCATAAAACCTTTTTGTACGTGACTTCAACTTTAACCAAGCAG
This sequence comes from Lathyrus sativus, assembly GCA_963859935.3. Classification (NCBI taxonomy): domain Eukaryota; kingdom Viridiplantae; phylum Streptophyta; class Magnoliopsida; order Fabales; family Fabaceae; genus Lathyrus; species Lathyrus sativus. The sequence goes on along the minus strand of OZ012740.1, from coordinate 23,805,925 downwards.
TACTAGGAAAGCAAAAATTCAATTTCATAAAACCTTCAATTTTAACAAAGCGGTACTAGGAAAGCAAAGCAGATAACTCTATTATTTCAATATTTTGGAATAGTAGTTGATGTGCCTAAACTGAAAACAAACCAAGAGGACCGCAGGTTCTACAATCTCAGTTACAGCAGATAAAAGAGGAAGATTTTCACTATCCCCTACTCTACTTCCCATGACTGCATGAGCAACAAATTTCTTCCACTATTCCAATTAAGAACTAGTAGCAGGATACTACACAAGCACTCAGACATAAAAATATAGATTGCTAGGTTTGGCAATCATGTTATTGAAGCAAAACCACCTGATGTAAAAACATTGGAAGCACCATTTATATTTTAAGGATGTCTTTGTCTCCTTCTCAATCTCCATGTCCTTTCAAGCTTATCAGAGACAATTCTCAATTATTGTCACATTTTTCATGACAGTTAATCATCTATGTTGGTTTATACTTACCCAAAGACGTTTTTAGCCATGGACAACTATATGTGAAGATTTCAAGAGTAAATAGCAAAGCTATTATACAAATTTTAATCAATGATGTACCACAACAAATATTGTCTTCAAGAAAGTCTTTCACAATACCATCTAGGTAACACTTATATCGTTGTTAATTACTTGATTAATTTTATATTTATATAAATGTTTTAATGCATTTTCTTTTGTCTTGTGATTACTACATTGTTTATTGATGTAGGGTTTTATATTGTATGAAATAGAGCAAAATCTTCTTAAAGATATAAATAGTGTTGTGGGCATTTTTATCTTATGCATTATTTAAATGAAAGAAAACATTATGCAAAACATTGGAATGATTTCATATGCTTAAACAAATTTAATTTGAGCGTCACAAGCATTTTTGTTCTTTAAGATATAAAAAACACAGGATTTTAACTAGTAACAAATGTGAAAAGGCAAAACACAACCTGTTTTAAGAAATCTAATCCTCACGATCTCGCCCACTTACTTTCCCCGTATTTAGAAAAGAAAAGGAGGGAAAGATAATGAAGTTAGCCATTATATGCTTGATATTCAAACCAGGAAAAACACTCATCAAACGTGAATGCAAAATGATAGCTATAATACCCCAACAGCAGCAGCAACCACGAGTTGAATTTCATACGACATAGTATAATACAAAACTACAGGGTCTCTAGTAATACTATTTCTCGTATAACAAAATTCGATACAAAGACTCATGTCTCATGCTGACAAATCATTGATTATGTATCATTGATGACAACAACAGTAGTTCCAGTATCTAAGAATTATAATCAGTGAATTGGCAATTACCATTCCAAAGTGTCCGATTTAGTGTTTGACATCTTTTACCATCACCTTTGCTTCGCTGCAGCCTGCATTAGAAATGAGTCAAGAAGACAGATAAGATATAAATGCCAGAGGTTATTCAAAGTATTACTTCTATAAGACAATGGAACGCACAGATTGTACAGAGAAGAGATGAGCAGTTTATTTTTGTTTTCATTCAGAATTAATTCCTAATATAACCCTGTGAAAATGTTTGACAGACAGATAGAACAGAATAGAAAATGGTATTTGATAGACAGATAACTAGAATAGAACAGAAGAGAAAATGGTGTGACCCGGAGACAGATAATGGTGTCCAGCCTATTTGTTGAAAAGGCTCAATCCCATCATCGTCACTAGAGTTTTTATTGGATAGCATCAATACTAGAATAAAGAGTTTAATTACAAAACTAGAAGACTATCAAATTGCAGGGAATAGTAGATGAAATTATGTAATTAACATTACAAAATTCCTCCTCGGTTTGGTTGCTATATACCTGATACTGGAATATATGGGTTAACTTCTACCACAATTATTACCCTATTTTAAATAATAGAAAATCAAAAGTACTCAAATTCCATTGGCTTCAACTACATTATCCAAAATATGAAACTAACATCCAAGTGCATAAGCCCTTCAATACCGCGTGAATGGACAAAAATACAACAATCACGATTTCACATGTAGATTTAAATAATGTTAAATAGCAGCTATAGTAGCGCAATAACGTAGCTGAATTTGAACTACTCGCTATTGTTCTGCAATAAGCCATTTAACACACAATGTTGTCAAATAGTAGCTATAGCAGAGATTAACAACATAAATTTTTTTTAAAGTACTCTGTATATCAAAACCTAACTATTCACACTAACCACTAATGTAAATTTAGAAGCAAAAAAAAAAAAAAAAAAAAAAAAAAACAGGCAAAAAAACCAAAACGGAAAAGTGCACAAGAAAATGGCACACCTTTTGCAGTTTCATCAGAACAGAATCCTCAAAAGCTTGATAACCAGACCCAAATAGTTTACTCGGCACTTCAGATTCAACAGACTTTGGAGAACCCCAAGAATCTGCAGGCATTGCAGGTTTAAGAGGTAAAACCAACAATGGATTAGCAAGATGACCAATCACATTCCCAATTGTGGCAACCTGAAAAAAGCCACAATCACAAATCAGCAAATCACACACAAAAATCCTTAACATCATTCAAATACAATTAACAAAAACAACAATAACACTTAATTCAACCAACACCGTTAGATAAGAAACTTACAGCTCCTTGTTTAGTTGCCATGACAACAAAAGCAGAACACTTTTTCTTATTCCTTCTGATAACATCTTCAACTTCACCAAACTTCGAAAACAATTCCCTCAACTTATCCGCTGAATAATCTTCACCGTCCTTCTCCCACGAAACTTTCAGAACCTTCTCTTCATCAGCTCCACCACCGCCACCACCACCACCAACGGAAGTAGTATTTTCTTTCTTGGAATCAAAACCAGGCACAATTTTCTTTGCGTGCATAGCACGAATTCGAGCAATCTCATCCTTAAGCTGCTTGGCAATCCTATCCTCCTCTTCCCTCCCCTTGGCAGCGGGATCGGGAGAGAAGGCATCGCGCTCTCTCCGTTCAAGTTCGGAAACCATTTTGCGGCGCTTCCCGTCGCGCTGAGATTGACGGCGCTCGTTATCACGCTTGACGCGAAGAAGATCGTCGAATAGCTTGCGAGCTTTTTCATCTTTGAGGATATCGTAGGAGGTTCGAAGCTGTTGGAAATTGGAGGCGGCGTTGGGGTCGTCGCGTCTTTTGTCAGGGTGGAGTTCTAGAGCCTTGGATTTGTAGGCTTTGTTGATGTCTTTATCGGTTAGGTTTGCACCTTCTTCGCCGGAAGGTAACCCTAGCACCGTGTAGTGATCGACGGTTGCGTCCATTGTTTTTGATTGTGTGTTTATTTGAACGAATGTTTTTCGGGAAAGATTTTATATGAAAGATGAAAAGAGGTTTATGTAGGTTTTTGAATGATTTACTTCTAGGCGACACTCTTTCCACCATTAAATGTTATCTCACACCACATTAAAAAATTCCTAAACTCACTAATGTTTAGAGATGAATTGTTCTATGTATCAATTTCCATCATTACTCTGAATAAAAGAGATATTTATTTTAGTTAAAATGTAATTAAGAGATGCATTTATGTATATGTAAAAACTGCATCGGAAATGCATCTATGTAAATAACATTTATTCAAAAGTAAATAAGTGGTCTGAAAATATATCTTTGAAAATGTGTGTCAAACTTTTCTTATTTTTTCTTCATTTTCTTAAAAAATTCTCAAAACAACATTTGAGCTCTACAATATTGAATCTTCTCATCCATTAACTCAAACATCATTCATTAGAACTCTACAATATTAAAACTTCTCTTCTTACATTAGACATTTCATTTTCCTCCTTTATTTTCTCAAAAAGTTCTCAAAACAACATTTGAGTTATGCAACATTGAACCTTCTCATCCATTAATCTAAACATCATTCATTGAAGCTCTACAACATTGAAATTTCTCCTCCTTTTCAACATCTCAAACATTCAAGCTACTTCACATCACTTTGATTAGGTAGTATTTCAAAATTTAATCTCTTTTTTATTTTTTGATAGGTAGATAGTTGTTTAGGTTACATTAGATGTATTATGAACGATAGACAGTAGTGTAAATGAAATAGTGGGCTATCTCAAATATACATGGAGTGTTTTTATGATAAGTAAGGCAGAAAATGGGTTGTTGTTGGCATAGGAGAAAAATTACAGGTTTGTTCGGAGATGCATCTTCGCACTTGCTCTACAAGATTTTCAGAGATGAATCTTCGGATTGTACTCAGGTAAAAATTTAGGGGATTTTGTGGCATTTGTGAATTTCTCCTAACATGTTATTTATATATGTATATGTTTCTAATGCATGCACAATGGCTAAAGAACAACATTGGTCGGATTAGGTTCGGGCATGTGTCCCAAACTGTGTCAGTACGACGAAAGAGGGTCGCGGTGGTGAGGATCAGATGAGCGCGAGTTATTGATAACTCGTTTGATGATGCATCTACTTTGTAGCACCGATCGTCAGGTTCTCGTAGCCGACTCTCTTAAGCCTCTCAGGTATATGATGCAACTGAACCTGGAGTTCATGGAGCCTTTGTTAACCCTTTCATGAAGGTTAGAAGGAAGTCGTAGTCGATCCCGGTGCCTCATTAGAGAGTTACCCATGAGGATTTGACACCTCCTTACTTCATCTTTATGCAGGCCATGTTGCTAGGCATGACTAACATTAAGAGGTATATTTATTTTCTTTTGTGATACATATATTGTCAACTAATTAAATCTATATTGATGGTTATATTTTCTTTTTACAGAAGCATGAGTGTTTGAAAATGATTAACCACAGCAAGAAAATTTTAGAGTTTCCATAACCCATTGTTGCTTGATTCGTTGATGTTATCCAATATTCCAATTTTATTAGTTTGTGTTCTTTAAACCACGACATGCATGCGACTTTTGTTGAGAGGTGGCACTCAAAGATATCATATTTCCACCTACCTATAGACGAGATGAACATCACATTGGATGACGTCTCATGCCTCCTACATCTTCCCACAAGGGAAAACTACTAGACCACGAAAGGCTCGGGCAAGAGGAATGGGTTGATCTGATGGTCACCCTTTTGGGGGATGACCCTGGTAAGGTCGTTAAGGAGGAAGCTGACACTAGTGGTGCTCATGCACAATTCATATTTTTGGAAAAGGTTTATAAACATCATTTCCAAGGGGCCTTTGATGCCATGGGCGATGATATATAGTTTGAGTATCACCGACATTGGTGTTACCTCTTGTTCCTGGTTGGCATGTCTATGTTTGTGGATAAAAATGCAATCTATATCGATATGGTCTACCTTATGTACTTCACCGGTCTGACTGTAATTCATGAGTACAACTAGGGGGAGCCTGTTTGGTCTACCTGTACTCGAAGTTGGACGGGGGTTGTCTTTGGAAAATAAAGTAGATGACAGGGAGAATAGTGAGGGTTGTCTACATGATATGATAATTTATTGTTACTAGTATTTTTATAATTAATTTGTTAAACTTGTTATTAATATTTGTATTTAAACCATTTTTTGGGATGAACCATCTCTCACTTCCCTCGCTTCACCCGGTGGGAATATGTGCATGCCTACAATAAGGACTAGCCACTTGCAGCCGCTTTTGTTTCGTACAAGGAGAATAGTGTGGTCGAGCCATACAGAGTCTCTCTTAACTATATAGTACCAAATGACGTTTGCTTATACCCATATGAGGGTCACCACAAAACATGTTAGTTTGACGTCATATCCTTATACTCCAAATGGATGGCATATGGGTCATCTCTTATGTATCTTTATTTTTTCGAGTGAGTGATGCACCAGTTTGGCTACTTGTAGGTTATTTTAAGACCTTCCCATTGATGGGCTAAAGACGTGTCTACTTATGCGTCTAGCGGTATCTTACTGCAAGTGCACAGCCTATCGAAGTAATATTTAAGATTATCGATCCACAGGGATTCTATCGTTACTTAGTGCTAGATGAACTTCTAGTTTAGCTAAGGCGAATAGTTGTCACGATTGTTGTTGGTTTTCTAAGACTATTGAAGGCGGAATTAAATTCAAGTTTTTTATAAAATAATACTAAAACGGTCGGTATGTAATTATACTAACTTAGGCGGGTCAATCTAACCTAGGCTTATAAAGATTGTTCACTTAATCTATTCGGTAGAGATTACTAGTTTGAATACCCTCAACTCACACTCTCGTGGTCTTGAATCAGATCTTATCCCTAAAGCCCTATGCCTGCTCTCGCTAGCCCATAAGTGTTTAGAGGTAATTTTTGGAAACTAAATAATTCTAATTTATCTTAAAGCGCTCTCGCTGTATTTAATTTAAATGCCTAACTTTAGCTATCTGGTTAAAATCTCACACTCTCGTGGTCTTGACCCAACCTAATACCCTTTTCTTACTCTCGTAACGAAAAGGTCGAATTCAATTAAAAAGCATCAGCCAGAATGTTAAGCGATTAATTATTTTAGCCCACGGTTATATTTTACCGGTTAAGTTGGTTATAACTACATACCGCCCTAAGGTATTTAGCTACTCATTGAGGTTAAATCAGACTCAGAGTTAATTATTGACTTACTAAGGGCAGAAAAATAAATAGACATTATAAATAAATTAAATTGCAATAACTGAAAAACCTGATTAACAAATATCTGAGTCGTCTCCTTCTTCCACAGACCGGAAGGCTTGGAGTAGGCGGAAATAAAAATTAAAACGAATGCTGAAGGCTGGAAACAAATAAAAGTATAACAATTCCCTAATGTTGGAAATTGTTACACGGTTGGTTTGGATACAAATAAAATAAGACAGGAAATAAAATGCGGGAATAATAATTCTGATGGTAAGGTAATTCGGCAGAGCTTCCGCAGGAAATTTGGATACCGAAGTCTCCCTGAGTTCTCCTGAGCTGGTCCTATTTATAGAGCTTCCAATGGGCTGGTCCTTGGTCTTTTGCTTCTTGGGCTTTGCTGAAGTGGTTGAGAAAATGTTGGAAAGTGGCAACAGAAAATGGGAGAAGTCTTCCTTACGTGCTGCCTTGAGGAGAATTATTAGGAGGAGTGGTCTTCACTGGTGGCTTGACGTAGTCTGAGTCAAAATCAAGTTATATCTTTGTCACGGGCGTGACAAGGTCTTCACGCTCGTTGTTTGATGATTTCAAGTGTCACGGTCGTGACTACTTCCTCACGGTCGTGATGGCCCAAAGTAAGGTGTCACGGTCGTGACACCCTTGTAACGACCGTGGTCGTAACAAATTATGCAGAGTTTATGCAGGCTTCTGTCTTGCTTCATTTCTTGTGGTTTCTTTGTTCTTTTCTTCTTAATTCATGATTTGGCCTTACATAACGATGTACCTGCAAAATAGTAAGAAAAACTCGAGGAATCGAGCGTTAAAACGGTGAATGCGCGATAAAAGTCAATGAAATCTAGCGATATAACCGATGCGTTTTCTCGTCATCAAACTTCCCCAAACTTAAACCTTTGCTTGTCCTCAAGCAAATAGTCGGTTGAAAATCGGCGGACAAGATTTTATTCGCGCATACTCATAGCAAACCGTCCGGTGGATCGTTTCGTCGGATAGTCCGGTACTTTGATAGAACACTACCGATACACTAATGACATAAGCAACAGGCTATGTCGTCGACTTCCCGTCAAGCGAAACAATCGGCAATCACATTGCGATTTCACCTAGAGTTTTTCGATCTTATTTCACCCGGTTCGTTCTAGCGCAGTCACATTAAGCCCTTTGCCTTCGCACGCACGTAGTGGAGTAGCCGGTTAGCGATTTTGATCCTTTTTTTACCACGGGGTCTGGTACATGAGTGTGGTAACCCCTTCATGTTTTATCCGATGCGGAGGTTGTGGGGGATCGAGCCGTAGCACGCCCTACCGAGTTCAGAACCAGTACCTCTGAACCAACCCGAAACGGAGTCCTTCTCATATTTCTCGTTTCTTATCTGCGACCGTGTACTTTGGTGCAGTTTCTTTTCATTTTGCATTGAGATACGAAGGATCATTATTGATTAGGCATCAAACGCTTATATTCATCGGCTCCCCACGTGGTTTGTGTTCAGACGGTGCTGACTGCTAGTATAAACTACTGGGGGTTACTTTTGAACTGAAACTAAAGGTGCACTTGCAATGGTGATCGGGATGGAATTTCTTAAGCAGGGGGTCGAGGATGTCAAGATTGTATTGGTCTTGTTTAATCGTTCCCGGCTTCGTAATTACGAACCATTCGGTGGTAAGTCGGGTAATGCAGGTAATTTAAAGATTTTTCTAGTATGGCTTAATAATCGGGGAAAGCTCGATATTAAAGAAAATAACGCACAAATTTGCTCATTTCATTGATTTGCTAAAAGGGATACAACAGAATTGAAAGTACACTGAAATGAAAAGTACCTCTCCCACACTATATCCGACATTGTCCTCAATATTGTGATATAATTGCGGTACAGATACAGTACAAGACGAAAAATGAAAAACAACATAAAAGGAAACTACTGCTGCTGGTGATCGCGGGCTCGGCCTCTGGTGCGAGAGCGGCGTCTGGAGGGAGTCGCGTCGGGATCAGAGCCGGTGCCGGAGGTAGCAGTAATGCTGATGCGGAGCGCCTCGAGCTCGCCGAAAAGTTCTCCAAACCGCTCATTGGTGGCCGCATGGTTGGCAGCAATGGTGCCGAGCAGAGCGTCGTACTGTGCCTTCTGCTGACGCTCTAGTGCTGCGTTCATCAGGTTCTGCTGGTGGATCGCAAGTAGGACGTCCTCAAGTGTGGCGGCGGGAGCCGCCTGCTGTCTGGTGGAAGTCTCGGGGATGTCCTGGGCATGCTCAGCTGCATCCATGGCGTCCTGCATCTCGTCCACTGGGGCGTTTGGCTGATCATCATGTACCGGGGCGTGATCCGCAGCAGCTGGTAAGGCAAAGAGCCAATTGGCTCGGTTTGCTGGGTCGATGCGTGTGCGGGACGACAGAGTGATGTGGTGGAAAATGGTGCCATTGACGACAGGGCTGTACCTGCCATCCTCTCGCTGCGCGATCAGGTGGGCGGACCGGCAGTAGCTCATGGTCAGGAAATCGGCGGCGAGGTGCGGCAGATCAGCGAGCGCGTCACCAAGCCCCAGCTGAATGGCGAGGGTGGTGACAATGCCGCCAATGAAGAACGGGGATGAGCCTCGGTGCGCGATGGCCTGGATGTGGTAGAGCATAAAGGGGGCAGCGTTGATTGGCTCGTCATGAAGGGCACAGTACAAAAACAGAAGCTCCTTTGAGTTGAGCTTGTGGTTGCTCTCTCTAGCAAAGATGGTGTTGCAGAGGACCCGGTGAAAGTAGCGGATATCCGGGTTGTGGATGTGTGTGGCGTTGAGGCTCTGGAAGGTGGTCGCACGGGTGTTGGTAAGGTCGTGCCACAGTGTGAATGCTTGTTCACTGAAGTTGTCGGGCACGCGACGGTGGGCTTCGGTGCCGTGGTCGAAACCTAACAGCTCGGCAATCCTGGTTTGTGTGAGGTTGAACTCCCGGCCAAGCAGTCTGAATGTTACGATGCCGGTAAACTGACTCTGAGAACCATGAGAGGTGATGTAGCTGTAAGAGCTGAGGAACTCCAGCGTCAGAAGTTCGAAAGTAGGTTGTGGCTGACGACAGAGGTCCCACAGGCCGACCTTCTGCAGTAGGCTTTGAACGCTGGACAGCATACCGAGTTCTTGCAGACAGTCGGTGGAAATGTACCGGGTGGGTTGCAGACCGCGGTTCTGGAAGCGGACGAAACGGTCTCGCTGGGTTTCTCCGGCTTCTCCTTCTCTGAAAATGATGGAATCCATAACATGCAAATGTGAAGAGTGAGGGTGGAAGGATTTTTTGTAAGGTTTTGGAAGAAGAGTGGTAGAATGAGGGAGGTTGGTGTTCGGGTTAAATACGGGATAGTGGAATTGAAATGGTTACTGGTAATGGTGGATTAATGGGGTAGTGGAGAGGTTTTGGCGGTTTGGGAATGAGTGGGGAGTGTTTTAGATAGGTTATGGATGGAGAAGAAGAGTGGACACGATGAGAAACAGTTCTGTTTCTCACGATCTCTGTAATAGAGGTCGTCACGGTCGTGACTTAGGCGTAACGGTCGTGACACGCTAAATGAGCACGTCACGATCGTAAGTGGGGCGTGACGACCGTGAGGCTGTGTGGTGCTGAATAATTTCCAGAAAAGCACATTGTCTCACGTTATTTTTAAATTAATAATAATGTATTTTATTTAGTAGCACTATAGTAACACACACCATAATATATAGCAATTGCAACACAGTAGTATACGAACCTAAGATAGAATATTGCAGTCATACAGTATATGGTCACACAGTGTATAGAAAAGAAATAGAAAAATTAATAAGCTGCTAAAATGAAGAATTAATTGAAATAAAAAGTGCATGGCATAAAGAAAAACTGAAATTACATAAACTCAAATTATGTTATGAAATCGTTGCGAAAGATAAATTTAACTGGAAATGAAAATAATGATGAAAATAATGAGAAAAGAATTAATAAACTAAATCACTGATAGCCGGTTCAAAGGCGTTTCTTCAGGTCTTCGATGGCGGAGTCCAGATGATAGAATTGTTCGCAGGCCATGTCAGTCAATCCCACGATGTCCAATCGCATACTCTTAATGTCTTCTCTGAATAGATTAATGTCAGCTTGATAGGCATTGAGAGTGTGCATGATGTTCTGCAAGTTGTTAGCGTACTCTCCGTGATTCGCTCCAGGGGTTTCATGAACTTTGTCAGTTGGGTCAATGTCATGGTATCCAGGAGGTGTCTCGGGGTCAGTTTCAACAGCGGTCATTATATCATCTGTTATCCTGTGAGACTGAGGTGTTTCAGGAGTGGCTGGATAATCAGGTGGGTTTAACTCATAAAGCCAATTATCCTTATTATGAACACTTACTTTTGCATGATTGGGCAATGTGAACAGGGTGACTACTGTGTTCCGGATCAGGTACTCAAAAGGTGGGCGTCCTAAATTCCTTATAATATGTCTATTGAAGCAGAATTTAAGATTCATCAGGCGTACGGTTCCCAGACGGGTGCACCTGTCCAGTTGGTACCTAAGTCCTAAGGCGTCAGCAATCATGGTTACAAGACCTCCTACCACTATAGGTAATTCAGGTTCATCTTGGATGCGGGTGAAGGTTTGCATCATGAAAGGGACACCATTAACACACTGTCCAGTATTGAAACATGACATAATAAATAATTCATCCTTAGAGACTCCGGTAATGTTTTCTTCTTTTCCAAAGAAGGTATGGGCGAGGAATTTGTGGAAGTAACGAAGAGCAGGGTTATGGATCTCATCATTGTTCATGTCATTTGGTTCAGGGTGGTAGTTTCCGGTCAGAGTTCCACAAAAGAAATCTAGCTCCACATCCATCAATTCTACCTGTGTGGTAGTAAAGGCAAAAGGTCCACTAGGGAATCCTAACAGGTCAGCTAGTTCTTTATGGTTAAAGTCGTATTCTATTCCGAATAGGCGGAAACTAATGAATCCTTTCCTAGAACCAAAACCGCGCTCAGGTAGGTAAAGTAGGGAACTAAGGAACTCAAGGGTGAGCTCTCGGTAAGTCGCAAACTTGTGTTGGATCATTGCATTCTCCCATCCGAGTCGGTTGAACAGGTACATGACACTATCATGTATACCTAAGGTTTCCATAGTCTTTTCATTTGGGTACAGGGTCAAATCCATTTGCCTCTGTGATAACTCTTCGAACTTTATTCGTTGGTTCCTACCTCTAAATTGGATTTCCATATAGTTAATAGGTTGGTTAGCCATAGTCAGTGTAAATACGGTGGAAACAATTCAGTGGAAAAGACTTTAGAAAATCTGTAAAAAGTGATTTAGGATAAAAATAAGAAAATGAAATGCTAAAATGTAACGGCTCTAATAGTAATGTAAAATAAAACTAACAAAACAATTTAAACAAATAGTAGTAACGATAATTAAGAAATGCTCAAAAAGAAAAGAATAGTTTAAAATAGGTAAATAAGTGAATGGGTTGCCTCCCACTAAGCGCTGTTTTTATTGTCAAAAGCCTGACGTAACGCTGAGGTTTAGACTAATCAGGGGAATTAGCGGACAATTTCAAAAGTTTTAGATCATTCGTATAGTCTCTATTTTCAACTTTATGATAATGTTTTAGGCGCTGTCCGTTTACAATGAATGGTTCATTGTTCCTACCCTTGATTTCTATTGCTCCACTTGGGAATACTTTAGTTATATCAAAGGGTCCTGACCATCTAGACTTTAATTTTCCAGGAAAGAGCCTAAATCTTGAATTAAAGAGGAGTACAACGTCTCCCACACTGAATTCTTTCTTAGATAGGCGTTTATCATGCCATCGCTTGGTTCTCTCCTTATATAGCTTAGCATTTTCATATGCATCTAATCTTAATTCTTCTAATTCGTTAATGTCTAGGATTCGCTTTTCTCCTGCAACACTATAGTTCATATTGAGAGTTTTGATCGCCCAATAAGCTTTGTGTTCTAGTTCTACTGGGAGGTGACAAGATTTTCCATAAACTAGTTTGAAAGGTGTAGTACCTATGGGAGTCTTGTAAGCGGTCCTATAAACCCATAGAGCTTCATTAAGTTTAGATGACCAATCTTTCCGAGATATGGCGACAGTCTTTTCTAAGATTTGTTTTATCTCTCGGTTTGAGACTTCGACCTGTCCACTTGTTTGTGGGTGATATGGTGTAGCCACACGGTGTCTCACTCCATACTTAGATAGTAATTTGTCGAAGATTTTTGAAATGAAGTGCGAGCCACCGTCACTTATGACGAGTCGAGGCACACCAAATCTGGGAAAGATTATATTTTTGAAAAGCTTTATTACTACTCGTGCATCGTTTGTAGGAGAAGCTATGGCTTCAATCCATTTCGAGACATAATCAACAGCTACGAGTATGTAATTATTACCGAAAGATGATGGGAAAGGTCCCATGAAATCTATTCCCCAGACGTCGAAGATTTCCACTTCCAAAATTCCCCTTTGGGGCATTTCATCTCTTCTTGAAATATTGCCGGTGCATTGACACCGATCGCAACTTATAACAGCGATGTGGACATCCTTCCATAGATTAGGCCAGTATAAGCCGGCTTGCAAGATTTTTGCACAAGTCTTGGAGGTGCTCGCATGTCCACCATAAGGAGATGAATGACATTGGGCAATGACATCTTCTATTTCTTCTTCGGGAATACATCGGCGAAAGATTCCATCTGGTCCTCGTTTGAACAATAGTGGTTCATCCCAATAGTACTGTTTTAGGTTATGAAAGAACTTCTTTTTCTGCTGATAGGTTAGATCGGGTGGAAGGGCTCCTGCGGCTAGGTAGTTGACAATGTCAGCGTACCATGGCAGTCCTACAGTTGTCTGTATTATTTCCACGGGTTCTGGTTCATTTATATCTAACTGCGCTAGGTCGCTTCCTATTTGTGCTATCAGCTGTTCATACGGAAAGTCATCGTTAATCGGCACTTGTTCGGGTTTAATACCTTCTATTCTAGATAAGTGGTCCGCTACGACGTTTTCAGTACCTTTTTTGTCTTTTATTTCTAGATCAAACTCTTGTAAGAGTAAAATCCATCTTAAGAGTCTTGGCTTAGCATCCTTCTTAGTTAATAGATATCGGATAGCAGCGTGGTCTGTGTAAATGATTATTTTTGCTCCAACTAGGTAAGAGCGGAATTTGTCAAGCGCAAAGACAACTGCTAGCAATTCTTTTTCTGTAGTGGCGTAGTTCATCTGGGCAGAATCCAAGGTTCTACTCGCATAGTAAATCGCATGGAGTTTCTTTTCTTTTCTCTGACCCAGGACTGCGCCCACAGCATAGTCACTCGCATCGCACATGATTTCAAAAGGTAATCTCCAGTCAGGGGGTTGCATGATTGGTGCGGTGATGAGGGCTGTTTTTAGAGTTTCGAATGCCTTAAGACAATCTTCATTGAATATGAACTCAGCGTCTTTCATCAATAAACCAGTAAGAGGTTTAGTAATTTTCGAGAAATCTTTGATGAATCGTCGGTAAAAACCGGCGTGTCCTAAAAAGCTTCGTATTTCTCGAACGGTTTTAGGAGGTTGAAGATCTTTTATTACTTCAATCTTAGCTTTATCGACTTCAATTCCCTTATCTGATATCACATGACCTAATACTATTCCTTCGTTGACCATAAAATGACATTTCTCCCAGTTAAGCACGAGATTCACTTTTACACATCTTTCTAATACCATTTCTAAGTTTGATAGACATCCTTCAAAACTTTGCCCGCATACAGAGAAGTCGTCCATGAACACTTCCATGATGTTGTCTATAAAATCTGCGAAGATTGACATCATACATCTTTGAAAGGTTGCAGGAGCGTTGCACAATCCAAAGGGTATTCGCCTATAAGCGAACGTTCCATAAGGACATGTGAATGTAGTCTTCTCTTGATCATCAGGATGGATAGGGATTTGGAAAAATCCTGAGTAACCATCAAGGTAACAGAAGTAAGAATGCTTGGCTAATCGTTCTAACATTTGATCTATGAAAGGTAGTGGGAAATGATCTTTTCGAGTGGCTTTGTTTAGTTTACGATAATCTATGCACACTCTATATCTCGTCACTACTCTTTGCGATATCGATTCGCCTTGAGCGTTTTTCACAACAGTGATACCTCCTTTCTTTGGCACTACATGTATTGGACTAACCCATTCACTATCAGAGATTGGGTATATTATCCCGGCGTCTAATAATTTCTTGACTTCTTCCTTTACTACAGTGCTAAGGGTTGGGTTTATTCTTCTTTGAGCTTCTCTGGAGGTTCTGCAATCTTCTTCTAGCAGAATGCGATGCATGCAAACTGAAGGACATATTCCTTTGAGATCAGATATATTATATCCTAATGCAGTTGGATATTTCTTCAAGACATCTAAAAGTTTCTTTGTCTCTATAGTCCCTAAACTGGAATTTACTATAACTGGTCTTTTACATTCAACGTCTAAGAATTCGTACCTTAGGTTATTAGGTAAGGTTTTTAATCCTAATGTAGGTTTATCTTTACTTGGCATGGGATCCGGTGTAAGTGCTAAGCTTTCGCTTAGACTATCATCCTGATACGGTTTTTGCCAATTATCATCTTCGAGAATTGGAGGGATTTGAATTTTCATTATTTCAGAATAAGTGGTCTCTTCCAGTTCCATTTCTCTTACACATTCGTCAATTACGTCCATTAGATAGCATGTATCCTCTATAGCTGGTGATTGTAAGAATTGTGTTAAAACAAATTCAACTTTCTCTTCACCTACTTCAAAGGTTAGCTTTCCTCTTTTTACGTCTATTATAGCTCCGGCGGTAGCTAAGAATGGTCTTCCTAGTATGATAGGTGTAGTGGAGTCTTCAGAGATGTCCATGATTATAAAATCAGTAGGAATATAGAATTGTCCTATACGTACTGGGACGTTTTCTAGTATGCCTACAGGATATTTAACAGAGCGATCGGCTAGTTGAACAGACATTTTAGTTGGTCTTAGGTCTCCCATGTCTAGCCTTTTGCAAATCGTTAAGGGCATAACACTGATACTGGCTCCTAAATCGCAGAGAGCTTTGTCAATGACGAATTTTCCTATTACACAGGGTATAGAGAAACTTTCTGGATCTTTTAGCTTAGGAGGCATGTTATTCTGAATTATGGCGCTACACTCGGCAGTAAGTGTAACTGTTCCGTTATCCTCTATCTTTTTCTTATTGGATAAGATCTCTTTCAAAAACTTGGCATACGAGGGTATTTGGGTAATTGCTTCTGTAAACGGAATAGTAATATTCAACTGTTTCAGAAGTTCGACAAATTTCTTAAATTGACCCGTCGTCTTGGAACTTATTAATCTTTGAGGGTACGGAATTGGCGGTTTATAGGGTGGTGGAGGCACATAAGGTTGTTCTTTCTCCACTACCTCTTGACTTTCATCTTCCTTTTCTTCTGGATCATTCACCACTTCAGTCGGTTTATCCGGTTTTTGGTACATGGCTGGATTGTCAAGTCTTGGATCGGTAGGTCCGTCAAGTTCCTTGCCACTTCTTAATATTACGGCGTTGGCATGTCCTTTCGGGTTAGGTTGAGGTTGTCCAGGGAACACTCCAGCTGGTGCAGCAGTAGGTGCTTGTTGTTGAGCTACTTGTGAAATCTGGGTTTCAAGCATTTTGTTATGGGTAGCTAATGCATCTACTTTGCTCACTAATTGTTTAATCTGCTCACTAGTGTGAATGTTTTGGTTTAAGAAGTCCTTGTTTGTCTGAGATTGGCTAGCTATAAAGCTCTCCATCGTCAATTCAAGGTTCGATTTTCTAGGGATATTAGGAGCAGTCTTTTGATATCCTGGTGATGTAGCTGGTGCTTGACCTGGTGCGTAATAAGCGTTGTTATTCTTATAGGAGAAATTCGGATGATTCTTCCAACCTGGGTTGTATGTGTTTGAGTAAGGGTTTCCTTGAGCATAATTCACTTGATCAGGGGGAGTTCCTGCCAATAGTTGACAATCAGAGACTTCGTGTCCTGGGACTCCACATAACTCACAGTTAGGTGTTACTGCAGCCACGGTGGCTGGAGGTGTTATGGCCAAGTTGTCGATCTTTTGGCTTAGTTGGTCAAACTTCGCATTGACTTGGTCCATACTACTTACTTCGTACATACCTCCCTTTGTTGGTTTCTCAGTTGCGACTCTCTCGCTTCCCCAAAGGTAATGATTCTGAGCCATACTTTCGATAAGTGCATAGGCATCACTATATTCTTTGTCCATCAATGCACCACCCGCGGCAGCGTCAATTGTCATTCTTGTATTGTACAAGAGTCCATTATAGAAGGTATGGATGACCATCCATTCTACTAATCCATGATGTGGACAAAGCCTAAGTAGATCCTTATAGCATTCCCAAGCTTCGAATAATGATTCACTTTCTCTTTGCTTAAATCCGTTGATCTGAGCTCTCAGCATAGCTGTCTTGCTAGGTGGAAAAACCTATTCAAGAAAACTTTCTTAAGTTGTTCCCATGTAGTTACGGAGTTCGAAGGCAGAGATTGAAGCCATGCTCTTGCTCTGTCTCGAAGCGAAAAAGGAAATAAACGTAGTCTAATAGCTTCTTGGGTAACTCCATTGGCTTTTACGGTATCTGCATATTGCACAAAGATCGAAAGATGAAGATTCGGATCCTCGGTAGGATTTCCGGCGAATTGGTTTTGTTGCACGGCTGATATCAATGATGGTTTTAGTTCGAAATCGTTTCGGTTGATAGCCGGTGCTGCAATGCTTGAATGCGGTTCACCTTGCGAAGGATTAGCGTAATACTTGAGTGGATGAGTTTGTTCTTCAGCCATTCCTGAGTTTTCTGATTTTACGACTGGTTCAGGCGGATCTAATTGAAGATCTGGAATGTTGGAATTATTTTCGAAATCGAGTATACGTCTTCTTACGTGTAAGAAGCGTTCCGATTCAGGGATTAGAGGTTGCAAGTCTTCGCTTTTGGAGCGAGTACGTGGCATACACTCGGAGATTAGATTAAATTAAATAGTTGATACCTTAGTCTAGACAATGCTACCTAAGTGCACTAGTAACTAAATTAAGGAATCCCCGGCAACGGCGCCAAAAACTTGATGGGCTAAAGACGTGTCTACTTATGCGTCTAGCGGTATCTTACTGCAAGTGCACAGCCTATCGAAGTAATATTTAAGATTATCGATCCACAGGGATTCTATCGTTACTTAGTGCTAGATGAACTTCTAGTTTAGCTAAGGCGAATAGTTGTCACGATTGTTGTTGGTTTTCTAAGACTATTGAAGGAGGAATTAAATTCAAGTTTTTTATAAAATAATACTAAAACGGTCGGTATGTAATTATACTAACTTAGGCGGGTCAATCTAACCTAGGCTTATAAAGATTGTTCACTTAATCTATTCGGTAGAGATTACTAGTTTGAATACCCTCAACTCACACTCTCGTGGTCTTGAATCAGATCTTATCCCTAAAGCCCTATGCCTGCTCTCGCTAGCCCATAAGTGTTTAGAGGTAATTTTTGGAAACTAAATAATTCTAATTTATCTTAAAGCGCTCTCGCTGTATTTAATTTAAATGCCTAACTTTAGCTATCTGGTTAAAATCTCACACTCTCGTGGTCTTGACCCAACCTAATACCCTTTTCTTACTCTCGTAACGAAAAGGTCGAATTCAATTAAAAAGCATCAGCCAGAATGTTAAGCGATTAATTATTTTAGCCCACGGTTATATTTTACCGGTTAAGTTGGTTATAACTACATACCGCCCTAAGGTATTTAGCTACTCATTGAGGTTAAATCAGACTCAGAGTTAATTATTGACTTACTAAGGGCAGAAAAATAAATAGACATTATAAATAAATTAAATTGCAATAACTGAAAAACCTGATTAACAAATATCTGAGTCGTCTCCTTCTTCCACAGACCGGAAGGCTTGGAGTAGGCGGAAATAAAAATTAAAACGAATGCTGAAGGCTGGAAACAAATAAAAGTATAACAATTCCCTAATGTTGGAAATTGTTACACGGTTGGTTTGGATACAAATAAAATAAGACAGGAAATAAAATGCGGGAATAATAATTCTGATGGTAAGGTAATTCGGCAGAGCTTCCGCAGGAAATTTGGATACCGAAGTCTCCCTGAGTTCTCCTGAGCTGGTCCTATTTATAGAGCTTCCAATGGGCTGGTCCTTGGTCTTTTGCTTCTTGGGCTTTGCTGAAGTGGTTGAGAAAATGTTGGAAAGTGGCAGCAGAAAATGGGAGAAGTCTTCCTTACGTGCTGCCTTGAGGAGAATTATTAGGAGGAGTGGTCTTCACTGGTGGCTTGACGTAGTCTGAGTCAAAATCAAGTTATATCTTTGTCACGGGCGTGACAAGGTCTTCACGCTCGTTGTTTGATGATTTCAAGTGTCACGGTCGTGACTACTTCCTCACGGTCGTGATGGCCCAAAGTAAGGTGTCACGGTCGTGACACCCTTGTAACGACCGTGGTCGTAACAAATTATGCAGAGTTTATGCAGGCTTCTGTCTTGCTTCATTTCTTGTGGTTTCTTTGTTCTTTTCTTCTTAATTCATGATTTGGCCTTACATAACGATGTACCTGCAAAATAGTAAGAAAAACTCGAGGAATCGAGCGTTAAAACGGTGAATGCGCGATAAAAGTCAATGAAATCTAGCGATATAACCGATGCGTTTTCTCGTCATCACCCATGAGTCCCCTTCTCCCCTAGTCCGTCGCAGAGATCTATGGCGATACTGGATGATTTCGAGAGACACTTGGTACCCGAGGAGTATCGGCGGGAGCCAGCTCATGTACAATGGGCATATGTCGAGGGCTACATGATATGGTTCTATAGGGTATCACAGCCTATCATGACACCAGGCGTTCCTGGAGGACCACATAGACCAGCTAACCTGGAGGAACTTGACGTTCGAGATGAGCAGACCGATAGCTTGATGGTGGGTTGTCGGCGTGGTGCAAATATGGATGGGGGAGCCATACAGACAGGACTCTTTGAGGATGACACTCCTAAGTTGTTCCTCATGAAAAGCATGATTGTTGAGTTACATAATGTTGTGCAGTACCGACGACGGAGGAGGCAGGAGGTTAGACATACCCAGTATTCAGTTTATGTTTAGATGTATTACTTTTTGTATTTTCGGACAAATGTTATGTACGATGTCTTTTTGGATTAACGTATGGCTTTTTATTTTCATTTATATTTAACATATATTCATTTTACTTGGATTTTACTTTGGTTTTTACTATAATATAACTTGGCCTCAAAATATTATCATGTTGAAACAATGGTGCTGCTCTAAAATGATTCAGAGGGGTTTCCGGAGATGCATCTCTGAAATAATTCACCCCTTACAATTAACACGCTTCCGACACCATTTAATTAACTTCAGGAAATATTTTTGAGATGCATATCCAGATACGCACAAATAATATACAGAGATGTATCTTCGAACTATATTTTATTTGAATTAGGGTGGATCTCAAAATAGCGCGGTTTGGGAGATTTTGGTGCTTATATAATAAGGGTGAGATTTTGGTGTGATTTTCATATATAAGGGTGAAAAGAGTAATAACCTTTATTTCAACATATATCGGAACAAATCAATCGGGTCAGTCCAAAAGTGAGAAAAGATTGTTATTTTAAATCACACAACATACTAGTAATATGACTAAAATAGCTTAAATTAAAAATAGAGTTCCAAATATAAAAAATTAATAAATAAATAAAATTCAATCTAATAACATAAATCAAAAATTGCACTCCTTATAATTCATTCAACCAAACATGAAGACCATTCTGAAACTACTTATTAGAATACATTTAAAAAATAATCACATAATCATACTCAATAAATAGATGGGTTAAATATGTTTTAATCCCTATAAATAATTTATTATTCGATTTTAATTTCTATAAAAAAACTCATTCAAAGAATGGTTACCCTATATTTTTATGTCCCGAGTATTCGTCTATGTCGCCTATTTGGGTTAACGGAAGCTGACGTAGACTTCCAGATGGCATTTTTTTTTAAAAAAATAGTTGAATAAATAACTTCCAAGTTGAACATAACTAATAACATGATAAGATGACATGGAATCACAATTTTTTAAGTTGACTATTCATATATAATTACATTGAACATATCAAAGAACCTTAAAGTTTATCGCGCTTCTAAAGGTTTGCCTTTCTTCTTCTTTAGTATTTTAGAACTCCATTTTCAGTTTGAAAGAATGCTTATGATATGTTTTTGTTTTTAGCTTTGTGACAACAAAAATGAAGGATTTGGCGTTGAGAGAATGAAAAATCGCAGCTTTTGCCTTGTGGTCACAAACTGTGTGGAGGTAAAAAGGTGATATTAAAAGTTGTTTGTCGGCATTTATGGTCCCTCGACATTGAACATCAGGTTGGTACATATGTTTAACTTAAAAATCATGTTTTTTTAATGCTTGTTAATCTAGATTTTACCATTTGCTTAATAATCTATATGTTTTTTTAATGAATATTAATACAGGTGTTATGCCCCAATTTTTACCCCTAGATTTCACCTTCATTTGCATAGCATCAATCACTTCTTATTTGACACAGTTTGGGACACATGCCCGAGTCTAATCCGACCAATGTTGTTTTTTAGCCATTGCACACGCATTAAAGACATATACATATATAAATAACATGTTAGGAGAAATTCACAAATGTCACAAAATCCCCCAAATTTTTGCCTGAGTACAATTCAAAGATTCATCTCCGAAAACCATGTAGAGCAAGTGCGAAGATGCATCTCCGAACAAACCTGTAATTTTTCTCCCATGCCAACAACAACCCATTTTCTGCCTTACTTATCATAAAAACATTCCATGCATATTTGAGATAGCCTACCATTTCATTTACACTACTGTCTATCGTTCATAATACATTTAATGTAATCTAAGCAACTATTTACATATCAAAAAATAAAAAAGAGATTAAATTTTGAAATACTACCTAATCAAAATGATGAGAAGTAGCTTGAATGTTTGAGATGTTAAAAAGGAGGAGAAATTTCAATGTTGTAGAGCTTTAATGAATGCTATTTGGATTAATGGATGAGAATGTTCAATGTTGCATAGCTCAAATGTTGTGTTTGAGAACTTTTTAAGAAAATAAAGAAGGAGGAAGTGGAAATGTCTAATGTAAGAAGAAAAGTTTTAATATTGTAGAGCTCTAATGAATGATGTTTGAGTTAATGGATGAGAAGATTCAATGTTGCAGAACTCAAATGTTATTTTGAGAACTTTTTAAAAAAATGAAAACGGCAAAAAGAAAAAAAGTCTGACGCAGTTTAAAGATACATTTCATAAAGGATGTATGACACGTCTTTATCAACATCTTGATTTCTCATATTGGCTTCCTAGGTATCCTCACCAAAAGACTTTTGAATGAGATGATGATTTCTTACAGGCCTATTCATGAGGGGGACATCTAGCACATTTCTACCAGCAGCTAGATCATACTTGTCAGAATGTGGAATATTGTAGATAGCAATGTCTAGTACTTGATTCTTGACATACAACCTATAGTTGAAATTGAATACATTAAGAGGAACACCAATTCTAGCTTTACCAAACATAATATCATGTTTTTTATTTACCAAAACTCCAGAAATATGAGAAGGAACTTCAATAGGAAGAGTTATGCCATAATCACTAATCTTCTTTAGCTTCTTCTTCTAAAACATTGTTAGATGTTGAATGTTGGGAGCATCTCTAGCCTGATCGTCAGCCATCCCTTCAATGAAAACTCCTTGCACGAGTCTCATAAAGTCCATAAGTGGTAATTCAAAAACAAGAGTAAGATGTTGAAACATCTTGTAAGAAATATTGATTTTCTTCCTAACTTGATTGATAGTCCTCATAGATTTTACCTTCTTCAATTTTGAGATCAGTACATGTAACAACCCAATTTTTCAATAATTAATTATTCGTATTAAATAATTGATTTATTTGGATGATTTTAATTATTGGAATTATTGGTAGATATTTGAGAGGAGAATATATGGAAGGAAATAGAATGGAAAGAATATAAGGAAAAAGTGGAAGGAAAAGGAAATATAGAAAATAAGAGAAAAAGAGGAGAAAGAAAGGAGAAGAGGAGAAAAGAGAAGGAAGAAAGGGAAAAAGGCTTGGAATCATCAAGAACAACTCCTAGCTTTCGATTTAATCAAGGTAAGGGTGTGAAATGTTGTTATTCTATCAATGTTTATGATTATGTATGATTGGGTTGGATTGTTTGGATGTTTTTTCCATTTTCCATTCTAGGGCATAGATGAGTTTAATCGGTAGAATCAAGGTTTTAACGGTTGGAATCCAGAATAAGTGGTGTAGATTAGTCGAGGATTGTTAGACTAAGAGTACTGGAACTTGTTGGACTTGAATCGGGTGATTTTGGGAGTTTTGGAGAGTTTTGGACAGTGAGGGTTTTGAACATCGCAGACGTTCGCTAGCACCTTCGCTAGGCGAACAGATTGCGAGCGCTCGCTAGCAACTCGCTAAGTGAGCAAGTTAGCTAGTGGTCCCAGACTTGGACAGAATGTATTTGATTTGGTTCGTTGGTAGCGTGTGAGGTAGCGAAGGATTCGCTAGGACCTCGCTGCAGCGAGTAGGTAGCGAACGAAGTCAGTAGCTTCTGTTGGCCTTCGCGAGCTGGTTTGCTAGGCAAACAGATAGTGAGTATTCACTAGGGACTCGTTAGGCGAGCAAGCCAGCGAGCGTGACAACATTTCATTTTCTTTGTGATTCCATTCAATGTTGATTGTTTGGTTCGATTGCATTCGATCCTTATCGGAATAAATATTTGTGTACTATGGTGTGACATGTTGTGGGTAGCCATATGGCGTGAATCCTAGATTGTGGAATCGATTATGAAATATGGTCTTTTGACAATATATGCATTGTTTAAATTGATTAAAAGTGCATGAAGATTGTGATTGAGTTCGTTGTCGTTGGCACGATGTTATTAATAATGCATGAGAACATATTGTGAATATGTGTGCATTGCTTGTAATTGTATGTGAAGAATGCATGAGAACATATTAGTGAATATATGTGCATTGCTTGATAATATGGTGATGATGATTTAAAGTATGAATATTTTGATTATGTGAAATATATTGTGTGTGCAATCATGTTATAATTCTTATGTGATGAACTATTGAGAATGCATGAGATTAAGATGCGAGAACGGTCTTAAGTGCATTTGGTGGTTGATTGCATATGCATCATTTAGTCAAGAGGCAATGCTTGCTGGTTTCGTGGAGATTAGTGACTTGTCCTAAGCCTAGAAGAGTGGGTTTGAAAGCTTAGAGGACGGGCTTTTGTTGTTATCAGTTTAGAGGACGGACCCGATTTAAATGTAAAAACCGAAAAATGATAACAAGTGTTGGTACCACATGGCATGAGTTGCATTGAGTTGCATTGAGTCACATGGCATAGAGATAAATGTTGTGTGGATGTATGCATATGTGTATGTTATGTGAATTGATGAGGATTATGGATGTGTGTATGATAAATATGCTTGGTGATCATTCCATATTTGTTTATATATACATATTTGGTGATGTATATGATAATGATAATGAATGGTGGTGAGAAATGAGGAATGTGTGTATTCTATGCTTATATATATAATTATATGCATTGATTATTATGATAATATTTCCCACCCTTCTGCTGTTTTATAATGCTCTATGAGGCATTGCAGATTAGGTTTTGCTGGAGGTCTTTTATGAAGTATAACTTCATTCTTTTAGTCGGTTAGCTATGATATATAGCACCGGATAGTTAGGATTGTACAGTATTTTTTTGGGATACATTTTGTATATGTATCTGTTGACAATGTTTATGTAACATGATGATGTGGTGAATTAAACTGAACAATATGTAATTATATGATTAACATGATTAAAGTGATTCAATGTTTAGATTTTCCGTTTTTAATTCTAAATATTGAGATGTGGGTGTAAGGACTAAGTTCCTCTGTTGAAACTACCCCACTGTTGCATGTCTTTTATCGAGCAGGTGTTGTATGTTAATTTTGTGATGATGTGACATGCTCCTTTTATATAATGTTTTCAATTATACTCTGATGAAATTTTATTATGTGCTTAAGTAATTTATTGTTTATTTGGGGGTATAGAAAGGGGGTGTTACAGTACACATATGACAACTTTTTTTGCAACAACCCTCTAGTTTTGTGTGTCATAACTTAGTTTTAATGTCATTCATGATACCTGAAACATGATTTTTAACATTCTTTTCTAAATGACAACAACCATTTTCATCTTTACAAATTTATTTCTATTATTGCTATAAGAAAATGCAACATATATTCTTTCTCCTATCAAGTGTCTATTGCATCTACTGTCAAAATGACAATCTTTACAAGAAAATACATTGTGGGAAGTCAAGCAATATGAACAAGAATATTAGGCTTCCTATGAAAATCTTTTTGATGATGCCTTTTAGGCTTCTCATTCCGGTGGAGATACATATGTTAATGATGTGGTTGTCAACCATACAACTTACAATAGTACAAGGAAATGAAGGAAACAAAATTAATGCACTAGTAATCATGTTTGACCAGATGTTGAGACATGTTACCTGACATTCTGGTACACATGTTTGACAAAATGTTGAAACTTGTTGCATGACATTCTGCAATCTATTTTCTGAATAGGAGTAATACACATTTTCTTTGAATTTGATGACTCGCCTCTATGTATAACCTCTTTCATGCTTTTGAAAGTCACAACATTATTTCCTTGTTAAATCCACCTTTTTCATATATATTATCCTTAGTGTCATGGTATATTTTTCTTTTTTTTTTCTTGACAAACTTGAGCATTCAACTTTAATATGTTTAAAATTTCTGTATTTAAGATATTGGATCCCTTTGCACCTGTAAGAATAATTGAGATTTTGTCTTTTACCATCTTTTTCTTTAAGTTGAATGTTCTTGACATTGGTAGAGACATTATTCTCAAATCCATTGTCCATCTTTTTCATGACTTTACTAAATATCTTAGCAAGCCTGAGATTTTCTTCAGAATCATAATCTATTTGGTCTTCACAATCTTCATAATTTCCTTTGGCTCTATTCTCTAGAGGATTCTTAATACCAGAAAAAAGTCTTTGGTTGATGAGTTGCTTCTGCTTCATTGAAATTCTCCATCTTGAACAGAATAAGAATCTTGGAATAAACCCAAAAAGAATAGGGTCTTGCTCTGATGTCAATTGAAATACGTTCTTAGGAGGACAAAAGTTGGACCAGACGCCTGAGACAACATGTAACATTGGTTTATGATAGATGACATATTTTGTGGGCAGATGTCAAACATGATGTCTAGGACATTATATACCATAAAAACCAGTTTGCAAGTAAGATAATAAATGTTGAAGGTAAATAAATAACACAATAAAATTGTTAATCCACTTCGGTGAAACCACACCTACGTCTAGGGGCACTCTAACTAAGAAAGGAAATTCACTATCTTGAATTAGTACAATTAGTCTTATAGGAACATCAACCCCATGATGTTCAATGTGTTTTCCTAATCCTAATGACTTTCTATTTAGGTCTCCCTCTAAATACGAGAACCCCTTTCACTTTTTTTTAATCAGTAATCCTAAGTGACACACTTCAATAAACTTAATCACTAATCTCAAGTGCTCAACTCAATAAACAAGATATTGATGATGAATTTAAAATTCAACTAAACTCACCAAACTCAATGCCTTTAGATATGAATGAAACAATAGAGTTGTGCACAGATAACAACAAAAACAAAGACTCAAAGGATAAACCCTAACACGCGAATCTTCAATACATGCACACCCTCAAATGTGATATTTGAATCTCCTTAAATAACAATGCAATTTTGGGCTTTATCTCCTTTGGATATTTGATTCGATTTTGTCCATAACTATAGTTGATACAGTTGGATTTTATTTGCTCCAGAAAAGTCTCCAAGAAAATATATGATTTGTTTTTAGTTCAAATTCAAATTTAAATCTCCATTTAAATTGATTTGGTCTTCAATAGTTGTCAACCAAACCTCACAAACACATTACTAAAATATAGCAACAAATCTGATTGAATCTCAACCAAATTTTTGCTCTAAAAACGCAACAACATTGACCTTCTGAATAAGGGTCATATGTTGTTGCACGCATGTTGAAACATTTGGTTCCACGTGTGTACCTTCAGCACCAAAAACATCTTGAATACTTCATTGTTGTTTTTGCATAATGTAGGAAATCACATACAACAACAATAATAGCCATGCTCCCAGAGTTTCTCAATACTTAATAAATTCCCATCTAATTTAAGAAAATAATGAGTATCATGAATCACCTTACCTCTTTGCTTTGTTACAACTCTAGTACTTCCTTTACCTTCAACTTCAACATATTCCCCATTATCTAATTTGACTTTTGAGACAAATGAAGGCATTTTTATTTCCTATCATATGGTTGTTACACATGGTGTCCAAGTATCACGCATTTTTATACTCATGATTTTACTTTTGACAAGCAAACAACTAATTGACTTCACTATTTTTTACTTTTGCAAATGATATGTCATGTTGATTTTTGCAAGCGACAATCTTTATGCATGTGCCCTAACCTTTTGCAATTATGACATTATGATTTTCATTTGTTCCAACTATCTTTATCCTCGTGAGTGTTATTCTTGCAAATGTCACATCATTTATTTGAACCTCCAAAATTTCCCTGTCCTCAATAGGCTCGTTTCAACAAATTTATCACCTCTGAAAAACTCGCCTTTGTTTTTGGATAGCAATTACTCATTATTTGGTTGAATGATTAGCTTTGAATCAAATGCGCTTTCGACTAGATTTTCTTTAGGTTGTGACAACCTTTGCTCATAGAATTTAAGTGACCCATCAACTGTTGGATTGTCATAGTTGTCAAATCCGTTGTTTTTTAAAACATCCACCAAAGGATCAAAATAAAATTCACAATTCAACGATATTCATTTGTATCTCCATGTAATTTCATTTAATTCACCAGATCAATGAGTTTATTAAAGTACTCAATTTAACTTTCATTTTTTCATTCTCAAAATCTCTTTTAAGATACATAAGTTTGATTGTGGTCACCTTTAACTCTCCTTAAAATTATTGTTATATAATTTCTCATATTTCTTAGAAATATAGTATTTGAGATGTGTCTTTAAATATTCCAAAAACTTCAATATTTATGATTTTCTTCTTCTTTTTTAATTCTTCATTTTATGTTGTTGTACATTTGATTGTAGTTGTTAGTTCTTTGAATCCTTATTTAAAGAACTGCAAAACATCCAAAGATATGACTACACTCTCCATTTTTACCGCTCAAATTTTTTAATTTTCTCCTTCAAATAAAAGAACATGAACAATGATATAGATAGTTGATGCTTATTGTTATTAATGCATTACTATAGAAAGTCATGACTTTTCACCTTTAATCTTCTCTCTATTGTTTTATCGTACATCAAATGATGGAGAGCTCTCATATCTATATTTGAGTGATAGAACTCTCTAAACATGTTTCTATATTAATTTAGGTGCATCATTTCATATTAACTCACATTATCCTAAGTGCGTGCTTATATATTAATCTAGATACTTAAATACTACTATCTCCTTCGTTTTAAAATGATTGTTGCTTAAAAATTATATATATAAATTAAGAAAATACAATGATGTTGACATAAGATTAAAATATTACACTTTTATTAAATTATTCATATTAATGTATTAGAAGTAGTGTAAAAAATACTAATAATTAAGAGATATAATTGAAAAATTAACAATAATTTCTACATATGAGAGTCACAATCATTTGAAAACAAAATTTATTTGATAAAACAAAGATTGCATATATGTAGAGACAAGAAAATTTCCAATGTTTTCTATTATAGTAAGTTAATATGAATATGAAAAAGAAAAAAGAAAAAGGAAAATGATTGAAGCTTCTTCAATCAAAATATATGAAGATATCATATATATTTTTCCAGTAAAATCTCACCAACGCAATATATAACAGAAACACACTAGACTTTGATGTCATTGTCAAATAAACCCAATAACAAACTCTTATAGTTTGTTCTTTCATGACTCAAATGGCTCGCCATTCTTTTCATATATTATATTTAAAATATATAGTTGCTTAAATATTTTTCCTGCATATCTCTCTCTACATAACAGCCACCAAAGAAGCCAAGCACATCACTGCTCCAACGAAACCTGCCACGGTTCTTGAAGAGCTACTGGGATCTTTAGCATCTGCGGCTGCCGCGTCATCTGAAGCACCAGGAGCCAAAGATGGGCTTGATACATCGGCGGCGGTTGGGCCTTCAGTTGGGGTCTCTGCAACGGGTGCTTCAGAAGGTGTAGGAGCATCCTCCCTCTATTTATAGACGAGTCAGAAGCATGTGTACGAGCACGCGCATGCCTAGGAAGACGTAAGGGCATCATTATAACCCTAGCATAACCATCATTACTCATTAACTACGGCGCGTGGCTCGACGCATGCGTGACGCTCCATCCCTTCAAGTCTCATCGACCGTTGGACTCCCCGCTCGCTGGACACGCAGAACAACGTTTCGAGTTCCTCGGGCACATGTATCCTCGAGCACCAGGAAAAGACCTCGTGTCAGTAACAAGCGCCGACCACGCTTACCCCTCCTCGGGATTACAAACCGCCCTTAAGTCATCACTCATATGCTCAGGAGCAACGACTTGGGGAGCTCATATTTCGAACTAGCCCAATGGCTAGGCATGACCCAATCCACTTCTGCACCTAGAACGGTCCAATATTCTAACCCTTGTCAATTGAGGAAAAAGGAAAGCACTGCCACTTGAAGGCAAAGGAAAACACTTTTTCTTCTGCTCCTCAGTCGAGGAAGGTTGGCCAGCTAACCCCCAGGATCAGCTACCCTTTGTCACATCTATGTCTGTCACGCACGGTTTAACCATCCAAGAATGACCATGATGCGTTTGCCCGCAACCACGCCCCTGCTCGAAGCGACGACTAGTTCCGAGTATGTCTGTCTGTCACAACGACTAGTTTCTGAAAGTTACCTATTTTTGAAAAGCGAATATCTAGACCCGAAAATAAGGACCAATGGCGAAATGCTGAGGGTATTATAAATACCCTCTCCTTTGAGAAGGTCAAGTATTCCAAAATCACCCTAAGTCATTCTTACTTTTTACTTGCCTCCTCCTCTCCCGATTCTTAATTTGGCATCGAAATTGCCTTACAGGTACATCCCCTCCTCTTTAGATTCCAGCGTCGAAGACGAAGTCTCTGACCCACTTCAGGTTATGATCAACTAGAAAGAATTATCAATAGCATCAAAAATATATATAACTTTATAAATAACATAAACAAATTTTCAATCTCCTATCTATTTAAAAAGAGTATCATTCTAATAATTTTTAAATCAAATTAATCAATCAGAAAGAAAAAATGAAAAAAAACATAATAAATAGATTTATTTTTAATTATATGATAATTATATTTTAATTGTGTCAAAAAATCTAAAAATTTTCAACATTTTAAAATTTTAGATTAATCAAATGATGTAGAAAATTTTGTACCAACATATACTCATTATTTCTTGGATATAAGATTAATTTATCTACTGTATGAGTATTAAAAAGAGTTCTTAATATTTATTAAAAAGAAGAAGAAAGTGTGTTAATTTAATTGATAGTAATAAATTTATGAATAGTGTATATTAGTTTTCCAAAATTATTTTTTAATTATTAATCTTATAATTTCACTGTTTTATTCTTCGCAATGCTCTTATTAATTTTCAAAGGAGTGAATAAAATTTATAATTCTTATATTTAAAGTTATTTAAAATATTTTATAATAATTGTGAGTAACAAATATCTTCAAATTGTTTTATAATGGTTTATAATTATTTTATATGTTCAACCAGACATAAATAACATGTCCTAATAGTATTTCCATAAAAAAAAAACACTTTAAAGTAGCTCTACCTATTTATGGCTTCATGATGATCCTAAAAATACTCATTCTTATTCTCATCCTCCACATGTTTCGTTATGCAAATCATGCTAAACCATCCAACATTTATTAAAATAGTTGCATGGAGAGGTTCAATGTTCACAATGACAAAAATAGATTTTAAACACAAACCTCCAAATAACTTTATGGCTAAACTTAGCATAATAAATGACATATATAAACCCTATTAACCCTCTCTTTTTCTTCAGGCTTGGTTTCGGACATAATATCCGAAAAATAAATAAATAAATAAACAGAAAATTGAATAAATTTGTGAAAATATGGGTTTTAAAAGCTCTTATCTTCTCTGCTTGGGTGTTCTCCTTGCAGTTTCATGTTCCATTCATGCATTGGACGTTGCAAAATTGTTAGAAAAAAGTCCTGAGTTTGCATCCTTCACTAAAGCCCTAAACGAAACCAAGCTTATTGATCAAATAAACTCTCGCAACAGCATCACCATCCTCGCCCTCAATGATGGTGCTATGGGTGGTCTCTCTGGAAAATCCCCACAAGCTATCAAGGCCATCCTTAGCACTCATGTGATCCTTGATTATTTTGATGAGAAAAAGCTCATGGAAGCTCAAGGCAGCAATCAACTCTTAACCACCCTTTACCAAGCCTCAGGCCTCGCCCAAAACCAACAAGGGTTCATTAAGGTTGCCCTCGTTGGTGAGGGCGAGATCGCCTTTGGCTCCGCTGTTAAGGGTTCTCCCGTTGATGTTGAGCTCGTGAAAACAGTTGTTACCCAACCTTATAACATTTCCATACTCGAAGTAGCCAGACCTATTACATTCGAAGGAGGTAACGCACAAGCCCCATCCGCACCCGCTAATGCCAAAGCCCCAGCACCAGCAGAAAGTGCTAAGGCTCCTGTGTCGGCCAATGCATCTAAAGCCCCAGCACCGACACAAGATGCCGTTGCTGATGCTCCCACACCTGGAGCCCAGACTCCTACTTCTGAGGCAGCGACTGCTCCTACACCTTTTGAAGCACCCGTTGCAGAGACCCCAACTGAAGGCCCAACTGCCGCTGATGTATCAAGCCCATCTTTGGCTCCTGGTGCTTCAGATGACGCGGCAGCCGCAGATGCTAAAGATCCCAGTAGCTCTTCAAGAACCGTGGCAGGTTTCGTTGGAGCAGTGATGTGCTTGGCTTCTTTGGTGGCTGTTATGTAGAGAGATATGCAGGAAAAATATTTAAGCGACTATATATTTTAAGGGAAATGCTAACCAGTGCCTTAGGGCACTTTTTAAAACTTTAAATAGTAAGTTTTTATAAAAGTATGTGCAATAATGTGTAATAATGTGCATTGAAAATTGAAGTGTTTGAATTTTTTAAAGAATAATTTCTTAATATGGAATGTTTAAATAGTGCTCTGAGGGCACTGGTTAGCAAGACCCATATTTTAAATATAATATATGAAAAGAATGGAGAGCCATTTGAGTCATGAAAGAACAAACTATAAGAGTTTGTTATTGGGTTTATTTGACAATGATATCAAAGTCTAGTGTGTTTGTGTTATTGCATTGGTGAGATTTTACTGGAAAAATATATATGATATCTTTATATATTTTGATTGAAGAAGCTTCAATCATTTTCCTTTTTCTTTTTTCTTTTTCATATTCATATTAACTTACTATAATAGAAAACGTTGGAAGTTTTCTTGTCTCTACATATATGCAATCTTTGTTTTAACAAATTTTTTCTATATCATTATTTTGTACTCAATTATTTTGGTTGAAGCATGAAGCTTGCATATTATTTTTTATCATCACTTAACTATCATTGTATTTTCTTAATTTATATATATAATTTTTAAGCAACAATTATTTTAAAACGAAGGAGATAGTAGCATTTAAGTATCTAGATTAATATATAAGCATGCACCTAGGATAATGTGAGTTAATATGAAATGGTGCACCTAAATTAATATAGAAGCATGTTTAGAGAGTTCTATCACTCAAATATAAATATGAGAGCTCTCCATCATTTGATGTACGATAAAACAATAGAGAGAAGATTAAAGGTGAAAAGTCATTACTTTCTATAGTAATGCATTAATAACAATAAGCATCAACTATCTATATCATTGTTCATGTTCTTTTATTTGAAGGAAAAAATTAAAAATTTTGAGCGGTGAAAATGGAGAGTGTAGTCACATCTTTGGATGTTTTGCAGTTCTTTAAATAAGGATTCGAAGAACTAACAACTGCAATCAAATGTACAACAACATAAAATGAAGAATTAAAAAAGAAGAAGAAAATCATAAATATTGAAGTTTTTGGAATGATTTAAAAGACACATCTCAAATACTATATTTCTAAGAATAATGAGAGCGAAAGCTAGCAAAGAAATATGAGAAATTATATAACAATAATTTTAAGGAGAGTTAAAGGTGACAAAAATCAAACTTATGTATCTTAAAAGAGATTTTGAGAATGAAAAAATGAAAGTTAAATTGAGTACTTTAATAAACTCATTGATCTAGTGAATTAAATGAAATTACATGGAAATACAAATGAATATCTTGAATTGTGAATTTTATTTTGATCAATTCAAGATATTTTAAAAAAACAAAGGATTTGACAACTATGACAATTCAATAGTTGATGGGTCACTTAAATTCTATGAGCAAAGGTTGTCACAACCTAAAGAAAATCTAGTCGAAAGCGCATTTGATTCAAAGCTAACCATTCAACCAAATAATGAGCAATTGCTATCCAAAAACAAAGACGAGTTTCTCAGAGGTGATAAATTTGTTGAAACGAGCCTATTGAGGACGAGGAAATTTTGGATGCTTAAATAAATGGTGTGACATTTGTAAGAATAACACTCACGAGGATAAAGATTGTTGGAACAAATGAAAATCATAATGTCATAATTGCAAAAGGTTAGGGCACATGCATAAAAATTGTCGCTTACAAAAATCAACATTACATATCATTTGCAAAAGCAAAAAATAGTAAAGTCAATTAATTTTTTGCTTGTCAAAAGTAAAATCATGAGTATAAAAATGTGTGATACTTGGACACCATGTGTAACAACCATATGATAGGAAATAAAAATGCCTTCATTTGTCTCAAAAGTCAAATTAGATAATGGGGAATATGTTGAAGTTGAAGGTAAAGGAAGTACTAGAGTTGTAACAAAGCAAAGAGGTAAGGTGATTCATGATACTCTTTATTTTCTTAAATTAGATGAGAATTTATTAAGTATTGGGAAACTCTAAGAGCATGGCTATTATTGTTGTTGTATGTAATTTCCTACATTATGCAAAAACAACAATGAAGTATTCAAGATGTTTTTGGTGCTGAAGGCACACACGTGGAACCAAATGTTTCAACATGTGCGCAACAATGACCCTTATTTATAAGGTCATTGTTGTTTTGGAACAAAAATTTAGTTGAGATTCAATCCGATTTATTGCTGTATTTTAGTAATGTGTTTGTGAGGTTTGGTTGATAACCATTGAAGATCAAATCAATTTAAATGGAGATTTAAATTTGAATTTGAACTAAAAACAAATCATATATTTTCTTGGAGACTTTTTTGGAGCAAATAAAATCCAACTGTATCGACTATAGTTATGGACAAAATCGAATCAAATATCCAAAGGAGATAAAGCCCAGATTGCATTGTTATTTAAGGAGACTTAAACCTCACATTTGAGGGTGTGCATGTATTGAAGATTTGTGTGTTAGGTTTATCCTTTGAGTCTTTGTTTTTGTTGCTATATGTGCAGAACTCTATTGTTTCATTCATATCTAAAAGCATTGAGTTTGGTGTGTTTAGTTAAATTTTAAATTCATCATCAATATATTGTTTATTGAGTTGAGCACTTGAGATTAGTGATTAAGTTTATTGAAGTGTGTCACTTAGAATTACTGATTAAAAAAATGTGAAAGGGATTCTCGTATTTAGGGGAAGAACTAAATAGAAAGTCATTAGGATTAGGGAAACGCAGTGAACATCATGGGGTTGATGTTTCTATAAGACTAATTGTACTAATTCAAGATAGTGAATTTCCTTTCTTAGTTAGAGTGCCCCTAGACGTAGGTGTGATTTTACCGAAGTGGATTAACAATTTTTTTGTGTTATTTATTTGCCTTTAACATTTATTATCTTGCTTGCAAACTGGTTTTTATGGTATATAATGTCTCTGACATCATGTCTGACATCTGCCCGCAAAATATGCCATTTATCATAAACCAATGTTACATGTTGTCTCAGGTATCTGGTCCAACATTTGTCCTCCTAAGAACGTAATTTCAATTGACATGAGAGCAGGACCCTATTCTTTTTGGGTTTATTCTAAGGTTCTTATTTTGTTCAAGATGGAGAATTTCAATGAAGGAGGAGAAACTCATCAACCAGAGATTTTTTTTCTGGTATTAAGAATCCTCTAGAGAATATAGCCAAAGGAAATTATGAAGATTGTGAAGACCAAAGAAATTATGATTCTGAAGAAAATCTCATGATTACTAAGATCTTTAGTAAAGTCATGAAAAAGATGGACACGAGATTTGGGAATAATGTCTCTACCAATTTCAAGAACATTCAACTTAAAGAAAAAGATGGTAAAAGACAAAATCTCAATTATTCTTATAGGTGCAAAGGGATCCAATATCTTAAATATAAAGATTTTAAACATATTAAAGTTGAATGCTCAAGTTTGTCAAGAAAAAAAGAAAAATCTACCAAGACACTAAGGATATGATAGATGAAAAATGTGGATTTAACAAGGAAATAATGTTGTGACTTTCAAAAGCATGAAAGAGGTTATACATAGAGGCGAGCCATCAAATTCAAATAAAATGTGTATTACTCCTATTCAGAAAATAGATTGCAGAATGTCATGCAATAAGTTTCAACATTTTGTCAAACATGTGTACCAGAATGTCAGGTAACATGTCTCAACATCTAGTCAAACATGATTACTAGTGCATTAATTTTGTTTCCTTCATTTCCTTGTACTATTGTAAGTTGTATGGTTGACAACCACATCATTAACATATGTATCTCCACTGGAATGAGAAGCCTCAAAGGCATCATCAACAAGATTTTCATAGGAAGCCTAATATTCTTGTTCATATTGCTTGACTTCCCACAAGGTATTTTCTTGTAAAGATTGTCATTTTGACAGTAGTTGCAATAGACACTTTGTAAGAGAAAGAATCTATGTTACATTTTTTGATAGCAATAATAGAAATAAATTTGTAAATATGAAAATGGTTGTTGTCATTTAGAGAAGAATGTTAAAATTCATGTTTCAGGTATCATGGATGACAATAAAACTAAGTTATGACACACAAAACTAGAGGGTTGTTGCAAAGAAAGTTGTCATATGTATACTGATCTCAAAATTGAAGAAGGTAAAATCTATGAGGACTATCAAGTTAGGAAGAAAACCAATATGTCTTACAAGATGTTTCAACATCTTACTCTTGTTTTTGAATTACCACTTATGGACTTTATGAGACTCGCGCAAGGAGTTTTCATTGAAGGGATGGCTGACGATCAGGCTAGAGATCCTCCCAACATTCAACATCTAACAATGGTTTAGAAGAAGAAGCTAAAGAAGATTATTGATTATGGCATAACTCTTCCTATTGAAATTCCTTCTCATATTTCTGGAGTTTTGGTAAATAAAAAACATGATATTATGTTTGGTAAAGCTAGAATTGGTGTTCCTCTTAATGTATTCAATTTCAACTATAGGTTGTATGTCAAGAATTAAGTACTAAACATTGCTATCTACAATATTCCACATTCTGACAAGTCTGATCTAGCTGCTGGTAGAAATGTGCTAGATGTCCCCCTCATGAATAGGCCTGTAAGAAATCATCATCTCATTCAAAAGTCTTTTGGTGAGGAGACCTAGGAAGTCAATATGGGAAATCAAGATGTTGATAAAGACGTGTCATATATCCTTTATGACATGTTGGAGAGAGAGTACCAAATTCATAAGGAGAATGATAATGTGATCCCTAAGAATAATTCAGTGAGTAATGATGATCATGTCCATGAAGATGTTGAGGTTGATATTGTTGTAGCCCATGATGGTGTTGCTAATGTCGTTCAAATTATTTTCCATGAAGATGAAGATTTTGATCTCATTGGTCTTGATGTGAAGTATATTGTTGCTGACAAAATAGGAAACATCATGTTGTCTGCTGAAGAAGACGAGAATTTTATAATGCTGAAAATTTTGCTCCTATTGCACATCTTGGAGTTGTCAGATTGACATCAATACTGTCTTGTATTATGAAGTTCAAACTTTATCAAATGGATGTAAAAATTACCTTCCTCAATATGTACTTGAATGTGGAAGTCAATCAAGATGTTAGTAATTATGCCACTGACAATGATGATGTCAATAAGAAGGATGATTATGTGGAAGTTGAGGACATTCCTTTTGCCAACATAATGAAGAGAATCATGGAGAATATAACTAAGTCTCAAGACGAGGCTACTCAAGAAAAGGATCATATAGTGAATAATGTGAGTGATAACATTGATGATATTGTTAATGATTCTATCAATGCTAATGAGGGTTCTATCCTTAAGAACAATGGAGTCCATGATGAGTTTGATCAAGTCAATGGAGGTGTTACTAAATATGATGGTCTTAGTAAAAGGTCTGATGGATATAAGATTCCCATAAATGTTTCTACTCTTTCCTTATATAACATGTCTTTCCATTATGAGGAAAGTGTGCTGAAGTGGAAGTATTTGTATCACAGGAGGATAGCCCTTGAAAGGAAGTTGTCAAAAGAAGCCTTGAAACTTGAAGTAATTGTTCAACTAATGGAGGATGTTATTGTGAAAGAGAATGAAAATCTTATGATAGTTTACATTTGTGTTGATAACATGTAAGACAAGATGGTGGAGCATTTTGTTCAAAAAATGCAGTTTGAATTTGAGTTAAGCATGGTAGGAGATGTTACATTCTTTCATGATTTTCAAGTGAACCAAATGAAGGACTACACCTTTGATTCCAAAACTATATATGCTAGAAGTAGTTCCAATAAACTGTTGTGGAGTAACCAAATGCTCAAAGATGTCACCAAAGATGGTAATGAAGATGTCAACCAGGATGTGCTAGACAACATGTATGACATGCTGGTGACTGAGTTTCCAACTAAGAGGAATGATGAGCAAGTTGCCCTTGTTAATTTTGAAGTGAATAGAAAGTTTGTTCAAATAAGTGACTCTGAGAGATGATGAAGATGATGTCTTGGACATTGTGCACATTGTAAGGAGAAAATTTGGTGGGAAGAGAATGCATGTGAATGACTCCTCTGCTCACATAGAAAATGTTTTATTTCAATCTGAAACAATTTTTTAGAAGTGGAAGTATGCTTTTCAGAGAAGGAATGCTTGTGAAAGAGAGTTAAGTAAAGAAACTCTTGATTATAAATAAATCATGGAGTTGATGAAAACTGTAACTGATATTGGTCATTGCTATGAAAAATTGGTCAAGGAATTCATTGTGAACATTACTGCTCAATGTAGAAATGTGTATGAATGAGGAAATTCTGAAGCTTTCCAGTTCAATTATTAATGATTATTTGGGTAGAATTAAGGTTCCCTCTATTGACAAGATTAAGACCAAGGAAGAAGAGGAAACTACAACTGAGGATGAAGAAGAACTTTATGTTGAAGCACTAAAGTATAATATAGAGCTTCATAATGATGCTCAGTTGTTGAAGATAATTTTGAATCATGGAGCTTGTTATCCTAGGTTGACGAAGGAGATTGAGGTTAAGAATGTTGGTATTCCTCATAGGTTTCTCAGTATCAGTTATAAGCTTATTGGGGTAAGATGTCATAGACATTATGTTACACATATGTGCACCTGTTGTTGAAACTAGTCTGGTTTATGATAGAGAAATATTTTAATTGTTTTCACCTCAATTTGTTGTTGCTGCTTTTGCAAGTATGTGTGAAATATGATGATATTCAAGAAAGGATGTTGCTTTTATCTGGTGTTCATAAGTAGGTATGTGTTGCTGTTATATGAAGAACGATTGAAGTAGTATCATGTTGGTTTGCAGGATCTACTATCGCGTTGTGTGTTTGATGGCGGTCTTATGTCCCTGGTCTCTTTTTAGGAAAGGGGGGGGGGGGGGGGGGAAGGGATAGAAAAGTAAATAAAATAAAAGGGAACCCTTATTTAATAATGTTTTCTGATAATCTTTGTCTCTTATGTGAAGGTTAAGAAACACAAGAAATGGGGTGTTTGAATTGAGTTTCACATTTCATCCCTTTTTCGCGGAATTAAACTAAAGGCATTAACAAGTAAATAAAAAAGAATGAACATAATTATGTTTATCTTGGTTCACTGTTAACGAAGCTACTCCAGTCCACCAACCTTGGTGATTTCGCCTTAGACAAGGACTTAATCTAATAATCATCAAAATGATTACAACCTCTAAGCTGTTAAACAACACGTTTAACCCTCTCAAGCATCCTGGCTTTCACTTAGCCGCTCAAGGAAATCATAAATGATTACAACCATAATGGATACCTTCCGTTGCCTTCTTGAGAATCCCGACTCTCACTAGCCTCTCAAGGAATCAACCTCCAAGCCGTTAGAAAATGACCTGGCCCTCTCAAGCAACCTGGCTAACAACTTAGCCACTCAAGGGACATCATCCACTAAGCTGTTAGAAACACGCTTAGTTTTCTCAAGCATTATTGTCTTCACTTGACTACTCAAGGAACAACACCTTTTACAAGGAGTTTCTTGTGCACTAATATGCTTCTTACAAGCTGATTACACAAATGAAGTACATGAACAGCTAAGTGTTTCTAGAAATTTCTTGAGCAGCAACTCCTTGCTTTCTAATACAAAACTATCTAATGATAAATCTCTAAGAGATTATAAAGTATACTAGTCTTGTATTGCTTAAAAGCTTTCATATTGAGTACTGCGACTTCTTTTCATGATATTTAAGCTTCTTTTGATGAACTCTTTTCTTGAGCAGGTAATGCTTCTTCCAGCTTAACCATCAAGATCAACTAAGTTATTATGCTTCACTTATTGATGTTTCACTTGACTAGTTTCACATGCCTTTAGTATATTCACCGCTGTACACATATTCAAACAATTTGCTTCAGCTTCGTCTTCATTGAGCATTCTTCATTTAAGCTTCAGCTTATAGCATTTTCTTTAGCAATTTGGCTTTGCATATCATCGTGCTATCACCAGCAACCAGCAACTAGCAATTCTTCAAGCTTCTTGATCTTAAACTTATAGAGCTTGAGAAAATAGATCTGTTGAGGGGCATTATTGGAAACATATTCCAACAGCAATATCCCAACATTCACATGAAGGAATGGTTAACATCAATGTACAAAAAGCTGCTCTTGCGCCGCCTTATCGAGGTAGAGGTCACAGTTTTTGTATTCTTGTGTTCAGCTCAAAACCATTTTTATCTTCAGTATTTCTAATGTCTTCGGTGACTTCAAATAAAACGTTGATGAAACATGTTGTAGAAGAGTCAATTCTTTGCAACTTTAGAAACCCAATCTTTAGAATTTCAAGATCTTTGTTCAGCGGAACTATCTTGAGAATCTTTAGCACTCGTTCTTTTAGAAGTAATATCTTCATAGTCTTCAGAACCTTATCTTCAGAGTCTTCAGAATTTTAAGCACATTCTTGCCTTCAGATTCTTTATTACTTTGTTCACCTGAACCTTATCTTCAGAAAATATTCAGAACTTGACCTTCAGATATTGAGTCTTTAGAATCTTTAGAACCATGTTCACCTGAATCATGTCTTCAGAATCTTTAGAACTTGTAACATTAGAAGCGCATCACATTAGAAAGCCTTATAGGCCTTTCTCATAAAGTCTCAATTAGAATATCCAGAACTAACGTTCATTAGAGCCTTTGTATTAGAAACATTCACGAATCTTGACTTTATCTTGTACGTACATATGTTTTCTTTCAGAGTGTTGATAACAGAGTCTGATGATATCACATGTCTTCTTATCAGAGTCAGAATCATATTGACAACAGTCACACATTAGACAGAAACCATATCATACATAATTGTTCTCTTAGATAACATGTGCAGTTATCATCAAAACTCAAAGGCCAGATGTATAACCAAATCTCGTTCTTACAATCTCCCCTTTTTTGATGATGACAAACAATATATTTTGATAGAGAAATTCATACAGAGTAATCACCATAAAACACAAAGTCAAAGTTAAGCTTAACGGGCTCCCCGTGATTCTGTTACTCTCAAAATTTATTTATGCTTGTTCAAAGTCTCGCCCTGATCCCAAGACTTACAAAATAAAAATTTTGAAGTACCAAATAAAGGAACAGAGATGGAATACTTCTCCATAGACATCTCATCAGAATTTGACTAGAACTGGCTAGTCTTCATCTCAGAACCTAGCTTGCTATAAGAATACTGTAGACGTATCAGAACATGATTTGTCTTATTAGACTTGATGTCTTGCATTATATATCAGAAACTGGTAGATACTTTCATAAATGCCACGTATCATGTATCAAAACCAAATCTTCAATATCTTAGCACAGATCACCAAGAGGTGCACATATCCACATGTCAATTTTTTTATTGACCATGACTTGATTTGATCTCCGAAAGATTCACATTCTTTTAATGTTGGAGTCTAGATACCATTTGAAGTTTAGATACCAATTGAATCATTCTTTCAGAAAGTTGATAACTTCTAACAAGTTTTGGGTATCAATGCGAAACTCATGGACATCCCTTATTTCTGATAACTTAGTGGTCAACACTAGATATTCATATATTATCATATCAAGCTTGTTTAGCATTCTTCTTTCTTGTTCAACAACTTCTGACTATATTAACTTCTGAAGTACTTGCTCCTTAAACAAATCTTTTGATAATTTATCAAATATAAATTATGTATTCTGATATGTATTGCCTCTTCTGATAATAGATCATATATTCTTATATGTCTTGTCTTCTGTCTTCTAATAGCCTGTTCTAACATTCAGTGAAATTTTGCGAAGTTCCTGATCAATTCTCAAACATAGGTTAGAAGTAAAGCATGTTTAATAATATTTAGGATCGAGATTCTTAGATTTAGGCATATCAAAATCATTATACTTTCTCTCCCTTTGTCATAAATAAATAAAAAGGTATAGAAAAGAAACTGACAAAGAAATATGAAGGCAATCATAATGACAGAAAAGGAAATTTCATTAATACTAAATAGAGATGCCAAAGAGAAACAATGATGGCATGCTAAGGACAAAAAATATAATCATTCATCAGATTGAAAGAACAAAATAGAACATAAAGCAAAAGGTACCCTATAGTGCCTAAGGTTTGGGGGTAAAAAATGTTCTTTGAAACAACTGAGTGTCCATATCCAAAATACTCTTGTTGACCTCTTCTCGCTCATCAATTTTTGCTTTGAGTATCTTCTGTTCTTTTTTCACATCTATTGAAGTATTCAATACTTGAGAAAACTGATTTGCTTGAGAGGAATGTGGCTCATTAGATTGAGCTGCTTGATTCAAGGAGGTTTCTGCAAAATCCTTTTCAATGACAATCTCTTCAGTCACTTTTTTCTCCTTAGTCAAACTGTTTTCACTAACTGCTCTCTTCCTTTTTCTGCTTGAGCCTGTTTCTAGATTATGCACTGCAGATGTCCTGACTAATCCCAACTTCACCAAATCTCCACTATGGAAGTATTTCCCCATTTTTAATTTCTGGTGCTACTGGAGGGTTTATCAATTCTATAATATTATTATCAGTGAGAATAACAGAGATTAACCTTCTACAAGGAATTCAGATTCTTTGAGTTGATAATATTTTCTTAGAACGATTGATAGAATCACGTAAATAGTTGAAATGAAATTCCGATAGATTGATCTTCTTTTTCTGGTCAAATAGAATAGCATGTACTTTAGATCAAAATCTAACTTTTTTGGATTTTCCTTTGGTGAATGATAAATGCTGACATAAATGATATTGACCCAGACTTTTAGATTATCATACATTTTTTAGGTTAAGTTAGAGTCCTTACCATCTTTGAATATGGTAGGAATGATCATTCGAATCTGCTCATAAAAACTTATCATGTTACTCAACATAGCTTCCCTTCTGTTGTGGCATTGAAATCAAGTGATGTCATGAGAGAGAAGTTTAACAATGTCATCCAACTGAATGTTTATGCCATGACCTTTAATATTTGAGCACACCATAGTGTTATTTATAATATAGGCGTTTTCCTAGAATTCCTTGACAAGTTCTGGATAGGTTGGTCCTTTAAGAAGATCAAAGTATGTATTCCAACATTGAATTCCAAGCGTTTTAGAGAAGTCAAAACCATGTGCAGTGAGATCTCCGAAATCCATATTACGTTCAAAGATAACCGATAGTAGTTCAATTGGTAGAGCCAATGTGATTTTTAGATCATCATTCCGATAATTTTCCAAACGCTGTTTTTGGAGATCCAAGCTTTGATCCACAGACATGTCGGTTTCCATTTGAAGAGGATGAAGGCACACACAACTTAGGGTTGAGAGAACAAGAAGGTTTGAAAGATAAAAGTGTGACAAGATGTAGCATAAGTGTGTGATATGATGTGATGTGAATATAAATATAGACAATTGTAATGATTATAAATACTAGGGAAAAGAAACGATTAGACATAAATGAAGGTAAAAATAGATTTAGCATATAGCTCCAAGACACGTCTAGTCATTTAGGATAATAATTATTGAGCATGGTATGCAAAAAAAAACAACGTCTTAAAACGATGCATAACCTCTTCACATACCTGACAACGTATTGAAAGGGTTAACTTCTCAGTTCCCAACAGTTACAAAGATCTCAACCGTTTACATGATCTTTAACACTCAAGATATATTTCTTAAAGAAATAATTTTCTATTCTAAAGAACCATAATTAAAAAAACGACTTCCTTCTGAACTCTAAAAAATAATAGTTCTAGAATATAAGAATCGATTTCTAAACCATTTAATTAAGCAGAGGGGTTAGAAATACATTACTCAATACCTTTGTAGATTCACAACTTCTAATGTAGAGGCTTCTTTAGAATCACCACGCGTTCAGCTTCTGCAGTCGTTGATGAGTTCTTCTAGCTGGACCACTAGAATAATTTCTTTTTTCATCATCTATCTTCTTTCTTCTGCAACCTTCATAAGATTTTTTTAGCGTTGTGCAGAGGCACGGTCATCTTCATGACTTCTTGATCTCCCATTCTGACAGATGAAGACATCTTTCTTGATGTTTTTTTTTCATCTTGATCATTAGAGAAGAGCCAAGTTTTATCTCTAGTGTTCATCTTAGAATCATCCATCTTTTATCTTCAAGAAGGCTTGTCTCCAGAAAGCCACTAGTTTCTCAATACTTAGCATATACTTTTGAAGATTTATATGTTGAGAGAACTTGTTGAATTTCCTCTTGCATCATCAGAGTTCAATCTTTGAACATATGCTAATCTTCACTAAATGCAGATATCGTCATGATCATTAAACCAAGACATATTTCTTAGAGGGTTTGAATGATGATCTTGCTCTTACTGGATGAGCCTTTTATCCAGAATCAGTTCATCAGAAAGTGACATTGTTCTTTCCTTTCTTAGGGAGTAAATGAACTGTGATGGTTTCTGATTGAGCATATTCTGATTTCTTCATTATGATCTTCTGTAGCAAAATTTATAACCATAACTATCTGCGTTATGTTAGTTAGCTCTTCTTCTCAGTCTTTTTCTCATAATCATTTCATGCTTTCTTATTAAGCTTTTCTTCCTTAGAAAGAGAGAGACCTTCTTTGTCTTCTGACTAGAAGTAGCATTCTGTCTTTCTCTTCTGATTTTT
The DNA here is from genome assembly GCA_963859935.3 of Lathyrus sativus. NCBI lineage: Eukaryota > Viridiplantae > Streptophyta > Magnoliopsida > Fabales > Fabaceae > Lathyrus > Lathyrus sativus. The sequence goes on along the minus strand of OZ012740.1, from coordinate 23,761,423 downwards.
TGCTTCTGACTGATTGAAGTATAACAGTTTTCTTCTTTTCTGAGTTATACTGTTTAGCTCATATCTTCAGTTCTTCAAGAGAAGCTTTACTCCAGATCTACTACATGTTTGATCAGTTGACATAAGCTTTTATTCAAATAACAAGCTTCTGATCATCTTCTTTAAGAATCCTGGCGAAGAAATCATCATTCAGAATCTTAAGTTCTGCAGTTATGATTTAAAATCTCGATGACAAGATTTCTAACATCTTCAACATACTTCATCTTGAATTTTCCATGCTTCCGAATCATAACACGAGCATTCTCCTTTCTTTACATGAAAGAGTTCCTAATGAGTAATACTGAGAAAGTCAACGGTAGACCAAGTTTTTTCTGTTGAAAACATCCCATACCTAGAAAGAATTAACTTTCAGCAAACAAGATTTCTTGCTTTTTGATGATTCTTATTGATCTCTTATATATCATTATTCTTATGCCTTGTCTAGGCATAACCTTGAGGATATACGTAGCTCTCAACAAACTTATTTCAAGAATAACATTCATCAGATCTTTCTAATTATCTGATGAGTCTATTATCCTTTTACCAACTGATTCTTCATCTTGCTTTCAATCTTCTTGCAAGCGCCACAAGAAAAGATTATGTTGTCAATAACAACCAGCTCTAAGAATCAGTGACCCAATCCAGAATGAACCTTTCTATTTTGTCATTACAGTACTCAATATTTTCATCATCGTATGAGACATAAATTGTAGATGGTGGAGGAGATTAGCCAGAGCGTTTCTTAAGGCTCGTACGGATCTTTATTTGACACGGTTAAGTGCTTGATAAACATCAATAACAGAACCTGAGCTCTGATACCAATTGAAGGTTGAGAAACACAAAAAATGGGGTTTGAATTGAGTTTCACATTTCATCCCTTTTTGCAGAATTAAACTAAAGACATTAACAAGTAAATAAAAATGAATGAACATAATTATTTTTATCCTGGTTCACTATTAACGAAACTACTCCAGTCCACCAACCTTGGTGATTTTTCCTTAGACAATGACTTAATCTAATAATCATCAAAATGATTACAACCTCTAAGTTGTTAAACAACACACTTAGCCCTCTCAAGCATCCTGGCTTTCACTTAGCCGCTCAAGGAAATCATCAACGATTACAACCATAATGGATACCTCTCATTGCCTTCTTGAGAATCCTGGCTCTCACTAGCCTCTCAAAGAATCAACCTCCAAGCCGTTAGAAAACGACCTGGCCCTCTCAAGCAACCTGGCTAACAACTTAGCCACTCAAGGAACATCATCCACTAAGCTGTTAGAAACACGCTTAGTATTTTCAAGCATTCTGGTATTCACTTGACCGCTCAAGGAACAACACCTTTTACAAGGATTTTCTTGTGCACTAATATGCTTCTTACAAGCTAATTACACAAATGAAGTACATGAACACCTAAGTGTTTCTAGCAACTTCTTTTCATGAGCTTTAAGCTTCTTTTGATGAATTCCTTTCTTGAGCAGGTAAGGCTTTTTCCAGCTTAACCATCAAGATCAACTAAGTTATTATGATTCACTTATTGATGTTTCACTTGACTAGTTTTCACATGGCTTTAGCATATTCATCTTTGTACACACATTCAAACAATTTGCTCCAACTTCTTCTTCATTGAGCATTCTTCATTTAAGCTTCAGCTTGTAGCATTTTCTTCAGCACTTTGGCTTTGCATAATATCATGCTATCACCAGCAACCATCAACCAGCAATTCTTCAAGCTTCTTGATCTTCAATTTATAGAGCTTGAGAGAATATATCCGTTGAGATAATTATTGGAAACATATTCCAATAACAATATCCCAACGTTCACATGAAGGAATGGTCAACATCACTGTCCAAAAAGCTGCTTTTGCGCCGCCTTATCGAGGTAGAGGTCACAGTTTTTGTATTCTTGTGTTCAGCTCAAAACCATTCTTATCTTCAGTATTTATAATGTCTTCGATTACTTCAAATAAAACGTTGATGAAGCATGTTATAGAAGAGTCAATTCTTTGCAACTTCAGAAACCCTGTCTTCAGAATTCCAAGATCTTTGTTTAGCATAACTATCTTGAGAATCTTCAGCACTCGTTCTTTTAGAAGTAATATCTTTAGAATATTCAGAACCTTGTCTTTAGAGTCTTCAGAATTTATTAAGCATATTCTTTTCTTCAGAGTCTTCAGTACTCCGTTCAACTGAACCTTATCTTCAGAAACTCTTCAGAACTTGACCTTCAAATATTGTGACTTCAGAATCTTCATAACCATGTTCACATGAATCACGTCTTCAAAATCTTCAGAACTTGTAACACTAGAAACACATCGCATTAGAAATCCTTATAGGCCTTTCTCATAAAGTCTCAATTAGAATGTCCAGAACTAACGTTCATTAGAATCGTTGTATTAAAAACATTCACGAATCTTGACTTTATCTTGTACACACATATGTTTTCTTCCAGAGTGTTGATAACAAAGTCTGATAACGTCACACATCTTCTTACCAGAGTCAGAATCATATTGACAACAATCACACACTAGACATAAACCATATCATACAGAATTGTTCTCTTAGATAACATGTGTAGTTATCATCAAAACTCAAAGGCTAGATGTAGAACCAAATCTTGTTCTTACATTATGCACTAGAAGTGTTGCAATCTTAAAGAAGTGTTTAATTTATAATTTGCTTAAAAAATAGTCAAAAGGGAGTGTTGTTTCTTTGATTGGCTTATAGGAAAAATGGAAAGAAATATGTTAGGAAAATGTTATGTGTAATCTTGGTGTGCATGCTATAATGGTTAGATTCTCATTCACTTCAGATTTGTTTCAAGTTTTTTCAAAGTTTGTTCTATTCCAAGGTTTGTTCAAGTCCAAGTTTCTGTGCAATTGCTTTGAAAGAAAGATTTGGAAGATTAGATTTGAATTGAAGAAGAAGCCTACATAAACAATTGATTCGAAAGATAAATATACTTAGATGATGATGAAGACTGGGTTAATTTTGTTTCAACAAGAGATATTCTATCTTTTTGCTCTAATGCTCTAGATTTCTATTTAACATTTGTGCTCAAGGTTGTTGTTGATAGTTTCTTCTCCTGATTTTGTGTGTGCTCTTTACTAACAAGTTCACTTAATGTGCTCACGTCTAATAATGTCAAGCTTCTTCTAACTGTGCTAATGAAGCTTTGACAGGTTGTGGCAAAAAGGGGGAGTAATGATGTGTATAGGTGGTATGTTCAAACCACTGTCTACTGACTATGTCGTGTATGAGAACTGTTGACGTACTGCTGACTGGTGTGCTTAGTACTAATTGGTCGGTTTGGTACCAACCGTTCCGACATGGTGTATGCTTATGTGATAATCATATGGCTTGGCATCTGGATCTTTTGCGTTGATCTATTTGTGTTAGTAGTATTTGTTGATTATGTCTTGACTACTAACTATGTATTTATGCATGACTGACTTTGTGATTACATGACTAATTGTTTATGGGAGCATCATTGTGCGTTTGATTGAATGATGTGTAGTAACCATGTATTTTTGACTTCTATTACTTTTGTTGTTATGTGTTTGCTCTGATGTGTACTGCTGCTGATGTTTGTGCTATGGCTGATGAGTTGCTCTGACTGTTTTGAGTGTCATATGCTTATGATGCTTGGTTGTGGTATGTTTCCTTTGCACATCTTGTAAGTTTTGCAAAGAGTTGCTTTTGCCATAATTTGACCAAAAGGGGAGATTAATGTTCTATTTGATTGGCTACATTATTAAAAAAAAACAATGAAGTATTCAAGATGTTTTGGCGCTGAAGGGACACGCGTGGAACCAAATGTTCCAACACTTGTGAAATATCTGACCCTTGTTCAGCTGATCAATGTTGTTTCATTTTTGGAGCGAAATTCTGGTTGAGATTCAATCAAATTTGTTTCTATATTTTAGCAATGTGTTTGTTTTGAGATTTGGTTGACAGCTGTTGAAGATCAAATAAATTTAAATAGAGATTTAAATTTGAATTTGAATTGAAAACACATCATATATTTTGTTGGAGACTTTTGTGGAGCAAATCAAATCCAATTGCATCAGCTATAATTCTGGACAAAATAAAATCAAATATCCAAAAAAGATAAAACCTACAATTGCCTTGCTATTTAAGGAGACTCAAACCTCATGTTTGAGAGTGTGCATGTATTGAATATTCGTGTGTTAGGGTTTAACCTTTGTGTATTTTTTGTTGTTGTTAATTGTGCACCACTTTATTGCTTCATTTATATCTAAATGCACAAAGTTTGGTTTTTTAGTTGATTTGTAAATTCAACATCAATATCTTGTTTATTGAGTTTATCACTTGGGATTAATGGATAAGTTTATTGAAATGTGTCACTTAGGATTAGTGATTAAAATAAAGTGAGACGAGTTCTCATATTTAGAGGGAGACCTGCATAAAACATCACTAGGATTAGGAAAAGGCATCGAACATCATGGGATTGATGTTCCTATAGGACTAATTTTACTAATTCAAGATAATGAATTTCTTTTCTTGGGTAGAGTTCTCCCAGATGTAGGTGTGGTTTCATCGAATAAGTTTAACAATTCTATTGTGTTATTTATTTTTGTTCTGCATTAATCATCTTACTTGCAAACTGGTTTTTTGGTATACAATGTCCTAGACATCATGTTTGACATATGTCTCCAGAATGTGTCATATGTCATAAACCAATTATACATGTTGTCTCAGGCATTTGGTCTAACATATGTCCTCCCTGAGAACAGAATTTATATTATATTTAATTTGAGGATAAAAGGTTCATACTTTTTTATTCAATAAGAAGTGATGTTGCTATTGTAAAAATGACAAAAAAAAATGAAGATTCCCACATTCTCTTAATTATGAGAAAATTTCTCAACATTATTGAGAAAATTTCTCAACATTATGGCTAGATAAGGTGACTAACTTATGGAATAAGAGACTTTGGAACTTAAATTACAATAGTCTCGATTTTATTTTTTTGAAGAATATGGTGTTTGGGTTACAAACAATTGAAAACACAATTATCGATTATTTCTCAAGTAAGAAGCGATTAGAGCTAAAGAAGTGTTGGAATTAGTTTACAAAGATATGTGTCCTATGAACACCTTATCTCATGCACAAAAATATGTACTTTATTATATTCATTGATTATTTGATCGTATGACATAATTTATTTTATGAGACAAAATATGAAATATTTTTAATATTTAAGAAGTTTAAAGTGTTTGTTGAGAAACAAATTGGTTGTTCCATAATTTTTTTGAGAATTGATAGGGAAAATATTACAACTCTAATGAGTTTGATAAATTTTGTCAAGTTATCAAGATTTCGATTTTTCAATGATCTCATTATGGACCTTAGTGCCATGTAATACTTTGTCATATTATTGACAAATTGTCTTTCTTCTTCATTTAAATAACTAAAGATATCATGATCGATTAATATTATTACTAGATCATGATTGTGAATATCACATCTAAATTTAACACACCAACCTCTGCCACTAGGAACTTATTTACCTCTACCACTAGGAACTTATCTCAAATTAAACAGGCACTTGACTATTTTTCTACACGCGACAACCAAACTACCATTTTATATTTTATATTTTCGTATCTCTCACGGTCTAGCACTAACTTGTCACTCTTGTCACTTCTCCCATTGGTTGTATCTAGACAAATAGTAACAACAATAATATCATATTTTTGTCTAATATTTTGTGTCCATGATAATTCTTCAAGTTGGATTATATACAAAATATTACATAAAATAAATTAACCATATGCCGACAAAATTTAAAAAACATCAAATGACCAAAATAAAAATATTAGTACAATATACTTTTTTTAGTGGATCTCAATCGATTCCATCTTCATCCATTTATGACAACTAAAAAAAATATTTAAAAAAAAGTTAAAACTAACAGATTTATTATGGGATTAGAATAAATCTGATATATCCGATTTTTTATAAATAGGATACAAGTATAGGACATATCAAATTTTCCAAAAAAAAAAACAATAAAATCTAATATCGAGTTTTTCCAATTAAATCTAATATCTAATGTAAATTCAAGTTTTATTAAAAACATACGGGAAAAAAATTCTTATGAAATTCTAGTATCACTAAATTTTTTTACTTTTGCATAGATTTTTGAAATAAAAAATTATGAGAATTAAAATTGATTTCTTGAAAATTGTAGAGATGTAGAGTGGAGGTGTTGAGGTGCTAAATAAAAAACCATCATAATGTAAGAAGCCATAACTCATAATCAGTCTAAAATTTGATTGAAAGAAATTTTTTCAGGTATATGTTTTTTTCCCAAATAGTATAATGACTAAAATTTAATTTATAAAAGTTAATAAGTGAGATGTCACGAGTTTACACTCGGGTTTCTGTATTTGATGTTTTTGTATAACTACTATTGTGACAAACGTCGCATCAGGAATGAATAAAACTATGAGAAAGATTGAGTTTGTTGAACAAACACAATAAATCATTTTAGTTTTACAGAAGACAGAGAAAAGGGAAGAACAAGAACAAGAATTGATTAAATCGTTTTTCTATTCACTTTTCCAATTAGGGGCAAAAGGTTACTAATGAATAATAACAACCAACATTTAACCCACTCTCAACGACCTGAGAGAGCAACCTATTTATAGACTACAAGCTAACTTAAATATTAAGCTAACTTAAGCATTAAACTAACTTAAGCAACAAGCTAACTTATACAACTGCATGCTAGAACATGTCTCGACTACAACACACACATCTTAGACTCTTGCATGCTTGAACATACTTCAACTACATAAAGTGGAAGAACTTGCTACTTTGCAATGAGTTATTGATCATATCTTCAAAATTGTGATATATCGAAACCTTCATCACTTTGACTTCCCCACTTTCGATTTTCTCCCTGAAGAAATGCAACCTAATATCAATGTGCTTTGTTCTCTCATGATAGTTTAAATTCTTCGACAGATGTGTGACATTTTGACTATCACATTTAACAATGATAACTTGACCTTGAAGTTTCAGTTTCTTGAAAAACCATTTAAGCCACAATGTTTTTTTTCACAACTTCAATGAGAGCAATATATTCAGCTTCATTGGTTGATAAGGAAACAACCTTCTGAAGAGAAGCTTTCCAACTGATTGTTATACCAAATATAGTGAAAATATATCCAAAAGGAGAATTTTTGGCATCCATACATCCTGCATAGTCAGAGTCGACAAGTATTTTGAACTCGACTTCACCGTCAGTGATGGATCCACCATAAACAGGACCTTACTTAGAGATCCTTTTATGTATCTCAGTATTCGCTATAAAGCTTTACAATGTGCCTTCTCAAGATTGGACATATGCCTGCTTACAAGGCACACTCCATATGCTATGTATGGCCTCATAAAAACCATAACATACATCAAAGAACCTACTATACTAGAATAGAAAATGTTATTCATATAGACTCTTTCGACTTCAGTACTCAAAATTTAAGTAGTACTCAGCTCGAATCAAGGATTTTCTAGTGTTACAACAAACTTTGATATCGACATACCAAATTTGTTGAGAATATTCTTCAAATATGTCTCTTGAGATACGCATAGTTTTGACTATTTTCTATCTATCCGGATGTTAATCCCAAGAATCCTGGTGGCAGCTCCTATATCCTTCATCTCTAACTCTTTATCGAGTTCAGTTTTCACCTTTATAACATCCTTGACACTGTTGCATTCTATGAGGATGTCATCCATATAAACCAACAAAATAACAAGTGAATTCCAGGTCGAAATATGAATTACGCACAATGGCGAACTGACTCCTATTCTATTCTCGAGGAGATTGTTTCAGGCCATATAACAACTCATTCAACTTGCACACATAATCTTCCTTTCCTCTTTATGCATACCCTTCAGTCTGCCTCATCGAGATTGTTTCATCTAGATAAATCACCATACAAGAAGGCAGTATTCACATCCATCTGTTCAAGTTCTAGGTCGAACTTGGTCATCCTGGCTAATAACATTCTAATGGATATGTGCTTTAAAATAGGTAAGAACGCGTCATTGAAGTCAACTCTTTCTTTCTGAGTGAACCCCTTAGCAACCAACCTTGCCTTAAATCTCTTTGACATCACTCATTTGATTCCTTCCTTAACCTTGGAAATCTAGTTACAACTGACTAACCTGGCTCTAGCAGGTTTCTCGATCAGGTCTCGAGTGTGGTTATCATGAAGAGATTTCATCTCATCATTCATGTCTTTTATCCATTCATCTTGTTTTGACTCCTCATAACTTCCTTGTAATATCTAGGTTCTTCATCAAGTGCCTCACTCGCAGAGATTAAGGCAAACACTACGAGATCTGCATAACCAAGTCTCTGAGGTCGCTTGAGGACTCTTCTTAACATGTATTTTTACAAAAGATTGTCATTGTCAGTCTCCTCATCTTCATCATCAACTTGTGCTTCTTCTCCGACTTCATATGAGTTATGCAATTCAACATCAACAGATCCACCTTAATAGGAAACTCCTCATATTCTAGCTCATCAACAAAGATATTCTTATTTCAACCAGTACCATTAGTTTTCTTGAACTCAATCTCAATTTCATTAAAAACTACATCTCAATTTGTGATACACCTTTTGTGATTTGGCTCTAGGCACCATAACCTACGAGCTTTGACTTCTTTAGAGTATCCAAGAAACATACATCTTAAAGCTCTAGGTTCGACTTTGTCTTGCCTAATGCGAGCATAGGCTACACAACCAAATACTCTAAGTCTGTCGTGATTAGGTGGATGTCTTGACCATACTTCTTCAGGTGTTTTCATCCCCAAGGCAATCGAGGGGCACCTATTTATCAAGTATGATGCAGTCACAACAGCCTCAGCCCAAAACACCTTCAATCCAGCCCTAACCAACATGCATCTAGCCCTTTCTAAGATTTTTTGATTGAATATCTCAGCCATGCCATTTTTCTGAGGAGTACCGTAGTAGTCTTGTGCCTTGCAATACCAGACATGTGCAGAGTACACCCTGAATCCATAATCCACTGCTTGCTAAAGGGTGGCAAAACGGGTCGAGACCGCTGGGTCGGCCCATTTGATTCGCCATTTTTGGTGGGCTGGGCTGAGGTTTTCGGCTCGGTATTTTAAGTTGGTCTGCCCCGCCTAACCCACTTGAAAAGCGGGGCGGGGCGGGTTTTTCCTGCGGGTTTTTTGTTAAAACTTTTTTATTTTCTTACTTAGCATTAAAACAACTTTAAATATAAAAACAACACTCTTCTCTTAGGATTGTGTTGTTTGAATTGTATTATAAATTATTATACAAACAAATTGAATTATAATTGTAACGTTCTGTCTATAACTTTCTAATACATGTCTTGATTGGAAAAACTTGAAATAAAAGAACAATTGTATGGCATGCTGAATTATTAAGTTGTCAAACATTAACTCACATGTTTTCTTTAGAAATAGATGTTGATTTTAAGAAAAGGAAGGATTTGATTAGTGTATACATGTGACAAATTTAGGATTTAACTATTAAGGAATCAGTCAAAATAAAAGTCTATATGATGTAAAGAGTGAGAAAGTCAAGTGTTGATATTTTATGCACTACTATTTTCTACACCGTGATGTTTTATGTAGTGTAATTGTTATCATTGTTTGTCTTTTGTAAATTCTTAATTGAGTTCTTTTAGTAGTTAGATTTTAAATAGGATTAGGATGATATGTATTGTTTATTTATTTTGATACGTTTTTTTATTGTGCTTGAGTTTATTTCATTATTATTTTTTTGTTGCAATTGATCTTTATTTACTTTATTTTTTAAATTGTTTGGACTTAAGACATGTTGAATTTCTATTACGCGTTGTTAAAAAAATCTTTTATCGACCTCTTTAGTAATAAATATAATTTTTAAAATTATGTAGTAAATTAAAGTGTAAAATAAAAAATAAAAAATTAACGGGTCGGCCCACCAACTCGCCAACTCGTTAGTAAACAGGCCAGACTTGACTTTTGAGCTCGAACGCTTAAGTTAGCCCGCCCCGCCCAAATTTTGGACGGGCTTAAATGGGGTGGGCCTAAACGGGGCATGCCGTCCACTTTGCCACCCCTACTGCTTGCTAGAGTCGCTGCTTGAAATCATAAAACATCAGATGATTCAAAGTGATCTTGCACAATAGATGCGTCGCCATTATCCTTACCTCCACAATTATTTAGGTGTTCCAGAAACACCTTTCTTGTGTGACCCTCCTTCTTACAGTGATAACACCTAATTGCAGGAGCATCACCACCATAAGACTTCTATTGACCTTTAGCCTTCTTCTTCTCAAAACTGCCATCTTTCTTCAAGAATTTTCCCTTAACGGACAAACCTTCACCAACAGACGATGACTTGTGCTCCTTTTGTTAATCCAAATCCTTAGAGTACAAGGATGATTGAACTTCTTCAAAGATCAACGAATCTCTTCCATGCAAGAGAATTTCTTTGAAATGAGCATGAGAGTTATGTAAAGAACACATTAATAACAATATTAATCTTCATCATCTATACTAACCTTGATATTTTATAGATTAAGAATCAGCTTGTTGAACATATCCAACCGCTCTGTCAAGACTCTATCTTCACTCATCTTGAATGAATACAGATCATGCTTCGCGTACCGACAATTTACTATGGATTTATTCATGTACAACCCTTCAACTTTCCTCCACACACCCGCGACAGTTTTCTCCTTTGAGACTTGCTGGAGAACCTTATCACCAAGGTTCAAGACAATTGCAATGTGGACTTTCTCCATCATCGCCGTCTTCTCCTTCTCCATTAGTGCAACATCCATCATCTCTGATCCTTTCAATGCTTCTAACAAACCTTGTTGAATCAGTAGGGCTTGCCCCTTCAAGCATTACAAATCGAAATCATTCACATTGGTGAATTTCTCAATCTCATACTTCGTTGACGACATCTTGATCCACGCTCACCGCACCAATTTGTTATGACAAATGCCACACTTGAAATGAATAAAACTATGAGAAAGATTGCATTTCTTGAGCAAACACAAGAAACCCTTTTAGTTTTATGGAAGAGGGGGGAAGAAGAAGAAGAATTGGTTAAATCATTTTTCTATTCACTTTTCTAATTAGAGCAAAATGTTACAAGTGAATAATAGCAATCAACGCTTAACTCTCTCAACAATTCGAGAGAACGGTCTTATAGACTACAAGTTAACTTAAGCACTAAGTTAACTTAAGCACTAAGTTAATTTAATCAACAATCTAATTTATACAACTGCATGTTATAACATGCTTCGACTACAATAATATACACAACTTTATCAAAAACAAAGTTATCTCTTTTAAAACGAGAGTTCAATCCAAAATATCACAACTACTAATCAAGTTGGCTTAAAAAGACTACATATATTTTCATACTAAAAGGCAATGATATAAAGTTAAAGGTGATACTTATTAAATAAAACAATTTCAAATGCCAATACAAATGTTACAAAATTGTAAGTTTACTTGTACTATAGTCTATAGCATAGCTTGTACGAATGTACTAGTACAGATTGCTTAACATTTGTACATGATATCTTGTTGATTACTGTTCCATGTATCCTATAAGAGTGGAGCCTTACCAATAACATTGTCACCACTGATGTCAACTCTTATATGCTTCATAAACTAATTTATAATTTAATGTGATCTTATGCTAGAATCTTCCACCTACGAGATTCTTTAGATAGATTAAAAAAAAGTGTTCATGCATATCAAATTTCAAATCACATTATTCTTAGGTAGATGTCATCAAATAAATTACAGACCAACATTCTTAGAAACTTGTACGGTACCCATAAAATCTTAATCATTTACAATTGGATAATTAATTAACTATGAATATGTTCTCATTTTTTTTGTTATTGATGAAATGAATCATTTTGAGGTATTAGATGCTTTATTTTCCACTTTCATTCTCTAACATATTATAAGAGGAATATGGTGTATATATATTAACAAAAAATATAGTCATCCTATTAATGGTAAGATGGCCTAATTATTCACCTAATTTACGATATTCTTTTCTATAGATATTCTCTCCTAAATTATATATTTACATTCCATGTGGTGAACCAAATGCTATTCTATTATCGAACACGTAATTTGCTAGTTAGTTCTGACTTTTGATCTTATCCTTGCTTTATATATTGGAAATAACAATAAGATGTAAATTTACTTAATTTAATAAAATGTGGCTTTGCTTATGGGGTACATATCCCTTAGAAAAAGAACTAATCACATGCCCCGAAAGTGATGGAAAAAGGTTCTATGTACGATTAAAATTGTATTCCCAATTTACTTAGTAGCCGTATAGAATTAATGTAAATTGGAATCCGCAATATTTTAATTGTTTATTTTTAATGGTAAATTTTAAAATTTTATATTTAAATATCTCTTCTTTTTTTTTTTTTAAAATTCTAAAATAATTTATTTTTCAATTTATTTTTAAAATTTTTTTTTTAAGTACTGATTGAGTGTAGGCGTCAAATGAATTGACGACCCCTTATAAAGGTAACGAACTGTCGCCAATTGAATTGAAAATACCACATAATGTTGTCAATCTAATTAGCGCCACAATGCAAATTCTTAAATGTTGTAGCCAATTCTAATGAAGACAGGGAGAAAAGTGCAATTTTTTAAATATAAATAAGTAATATTAATATTTAATTAAAAGTAATATTACATAAATTAATGTTGGCGACTGAGTTGGTCATACCGACCACCGGTCCCACATCTTTTAGGCACCCTCACTTGTTGCCCTCGTTGTTAATTCACTTCATGTGTTTGAGGATTTGAGGTTTCAGGAACATTCCCGACAGAATCCTTAAGAATTTCTTGCATTTCCAAGAAGTTTTGCGTGTTGAAACTGAGCTCGCGACCCATGTCAGAGTTGTTGGGATGCGATGAAGGGGTCATTGGTGTGCGGCCTGGACGATTGAAGGGAGTCATTAGTGTGAAGGCTTCGTTGGTGAAAGGTTGAAATGATATTGGTGTTTGAAAGCCAAAAGGTTGTTGTGATGTTTGTGTGTGTAGGCTATAGTGTTATGTTTGAGCGTTTTGGCTATGAAAAGATGTTTGTGCGTTATGACTATGAGATGATGTTTGGGCATTTTGGCTATATCTTGATGTCATGTTGGGGGCATATGCATTTTAGGTATCTTGATAATAGTCATTTGATTGAAGATGGTATAGGGACGCTATTAGTATTGTGGTTGGATGTTTGACATGTTTGGATAGTGGATTTGTGTGTTTGTGGGTTGGTAATTTTGTTGGGTAGGGGGTTGTGAGTAACAGGTCTGATAATTTCCTGGTGGGTTAGACGTTGAAGCTTCTTGTGTGTAGGTGGTTTGTCGTGGGTCGTATAGATACCTCTCTTCGGAGACAAATCCAGTTGCAACCGATTTGTAACAAGTCATATAAGTATTAATTGGTATAGATGGGTTTGCCATCACCGGGTCACGTAAGACATGTGCGCAACGGTTCCTCCATTTATGACACTCGGATTTAGCAAAATCTTTCCAGTCGGGATAATCTCATTGATCACTAACTTTTTATAGATGCCATTTACTGAGGTCAATCGGGGGATCTGGGATATTTTGATGCATTATAAATTGTAGTTTGACACGATCACTGTGGTGTTTCTCCATAGTGGTGAATTTGATGATCGCATGTAGTCCAAACGGTTACATCTTCCTCTCTGACTTCATGTAGGTGTTCCATGTTTAGATATGGATGCCAAATGAACTATAGAAGTGAAAAATATTAGATCATAAAATGGGTGATATAAAAAATAAATTGATTCATTTAATGGTCTTACATCTCCAGGTGTAAGGTGATCTAAGAGATTGTGGTATTGAATGATAAAATGTCTAGGACATCTATTGTAACTCATACCGCGAACCGACCATCTAAACAACAAAATGTTCAAATAAATTAGTTAGACACATTAATTAGTAAGCTGAATTATCTAATATTAAGTTATTAACTTACTTTTGTGCATACGAGAATGAGAAGCCGTTGTGGTTGACGGGCGCTATGAATGACAATTTATAGCAACTCCATGCTTGGGGCAAAATGGCGCATCCAAAAAATATGTATGTGATTTTTCTTGCGTTTTTACACAGAGAGCTATACAAATAAGACAAACAAGTGGAACCCCAACTATATTCTCTTGTTTTATCTAGGTTTCTCAATAAGGGTAAATACATAACGTGCATAGTAGAGTTAGTATCTTCGGAAAATAAAAATTAACCAAGTAAAAGAATAAGATAACATCTGGTTTTTATTATTTTCATTTCTTCGGTAGGATTTTCATCTAATATTAAACTGTTGTACCATGCCTTGAGACGCAAAAGTAAGATACCTTGGCCTCTTGGGTTATGATCCAGCAAGTTAGCACCCAAAAGTTACTCACAAATTAAATTATCAAAGTTTGTTTTTCCATTGACCACCTTACCATCAATACACAACCCGAGTAAGATGTACACACCCTCTAACGTCACGGTACATTCATCGGTTAGAAAAACAGAAAGTATGTGCCTCTGGGCGCCATCTATCTTGTAAAGCTACTCTAAACTTTGCATCAACTGAGTAAGACATGATTTTACTTACTTGTCCGAAACCGACGAGCTCAATATAAGGTACAATTAAATCATCGGGGGCAACATATTCATGAACACGAGGACGAAACCGAGAGACAACCTACAAGAAAAAATATGAAGAAATTAACACTTACACATGATAAAAAATGTAAAGTCATAAACATTTACACATTGTCAATAAAGAAAAAAACACTTAATGAAGTAAGCACTTACATAATTCTCAATGTGAGCGACAATGCCTCTGTGTATTTCACCTATTGCCGATAGAGACACTACATCTGGTGCTATAAAGCTAGTTGATTATATCTGATGTTAGTGATTAAATGTTTCTGATGATGCCATACTAGAACACGCTCTAGATGAGTTTATAGAGGAAGATGGGGACATGTATATGAGTAAATTTTCAAATGAGTGCAGCAAGGTAGCGCCAATCGAATTGGCGACCATGTAGAACATGTGAGAGGTGTCGCCAACCTAAATGGAGACTCCTAGGCACGTGAATCTGAGCATAGCTGAGACATATGGACATACATGCATGGAAATCTGAGTATGACATGGCAATAATGCAGGTTGTCATGCATGGCAGACTGTACCATGTCGCCAATTTGAATGGTGTCAATGTTCAAAAATAGAAGGTTGTAACCAATTGATATGGAAAGTCTATTTAATGTTCCATGCTTATTTAATATTTCCCATGCATTATCATTTGTAGTAAACAAGTTCACATACAAAAAATATAGTAACAAACAATGTCATATGCATCGAGATACATTGTTAACGTCCACTACAACAGAGAGACATATATCTCTGATGTATCTGGCTTTGGTCTTCAAAACACTGATGTTGTCTGATTCACAATCAATAGAAATACAAGTTTCTTACATTTTAAAGATATATTGGAATCAAAATTAGGGTTTGGTTCTATATCACAAATTATATATCAAAACCCTTTTTTTTTAAATCAACCACGTTAAATTTTATCCACTTAAAGTGCGAGATGATGAAGATATTAAAATCATGTTCGATAGTCACAAACATTCTAGTTTCAAATATATTGAGTTGTATATTTTACTTCAACAAAATATTCCATCTCAACAATCTCATATCATTGATCAATCAGAACATGCAAATTCAGATGAAACCGAAGCGGAAGTCAACATTGTTGATGACAAAGAAAAAGTAAGTGAGACACAGGTCAATCATCTATTGAACAACACCATTGAAGATGACGATCAAGTGTCAATACCTGTGACTCATGTATATTGTCTGCCTCAACATATGACAGACTTGGACTTGCATGACGATAAGAGATCCTCAGATATTTTTTACAACCCGTATATGCGGTCAGATGGTGAATTAAAAGTGGGAGACAAGTATCGTACCAAAGAAGAATGTGTATGAGTCATTAAAAAATATCACATGGATAACTTTGTTGATTTCAGTGTACATCGAATTGATTTGAGAAGGTATGTCATTATTTGCCGTAAAGAACTTTGAAAGTTTCGGCTTGCTGCGTCTTACAGGAAAATAAGTGATTCTTGGAAGATAACTTCCATAGAGCCAACTCACAGTTGCACTGCCACAAATATTGTTCAGGATCACAGAAAATTAAGCGTAGAATTGATATGTCAATACATTTTGCCGCTTGTTAATAAGTATCCATCAATGAAGATGAGTATAATAATCTCTCATATCGTTACATGGTATAATTATACTCCCTCGTACAAGAAAGCATGGATTGCAAAGATAAAGGTTGTTGAACAGGTATTTGGCAATTGGGAGGATTCGTACAGAGAATTATCGCTATTTTTGGTGGCACTTAAGACATACACACAGGGGACTATTGCAATTATGCAGACAGTGCTGACATGTAGGCCAAATGGAACTATTATTAATGGAATGCCATATTTTGCCGACTCTTTTGGGCGTTTCAACCATGCATAAAAGGTTTTGCATTCTGCAAACCTATTATTCAAATTGATGGAACATGGCTATACGAAAAATTAAATGGCACCTTACTTATGGCAGTTGCACAAGACGGCAACCACAATGTCTTTCCCATTGCCTTTGCTCTAGTTAAAGGTGAGACCGCTGTTGGTTAGAGTTTCTTCCTTAAGAATCTCAGAACACATGTGGCTCCATAAGCTAATCTCTGTTTGATTTCAGATAGGCATGCTTCTATTGGGAGTGTTTATAACCATGATAACGGGTGGCATAATCCTCCTTTTACCCATGTCTATTGCATTAGACATATCACACAAAACTTCATGTGTGCAATCAAAGACAAGAACCTTTGCAAAAAAGTTGTGAATGCAAGGTATGCTCTAACCCAACCATCATTTCAATACTACCTTGACGAAATTAAGTTTTCAAACGCATATGCAAGAAGGTGGTTGGATACATTCCATTGGACAAGTAGACAAGGGCATTTGACGGTGGATTTCGTTGGGGCCACATGACAAAAAACCTTATGGAATCCATGAACAACGTCTTCAAAGAAATTAGAAACCTTCCAATCACCACATTGTGAGATTAATCTATTATAGGTTGGCATCAATTTTTGCAACTAGAAACGAAAGATGGAGTGCAATGTTAATGTCGGGTCAATTATTTAGTGAATGCATAATGAAAGTGATGAAAGAGGAAATTATCAAAGCCATCACACATGGAGTTACAGTCTTTGACTGTCATAGGTAAACTTTCAGTGTATAGGAAACAATGGACCATAATGAGGGGAGGCCAAATTTATCCTATGTTGTCAAACTAAACAGATGTTGGTGTGGTTGTGGCAAGGACTAGGCCTTCTGTATACCTTTCTCCCATGTTATTGTGGCATGCGCACATGCTCGTCAAGATGCTTACAACCATCTATCTGATTTTTACAAGGCTATTAAAGTTATGAATGTCTACAACGAAGGCTTCACAGTGATAGCAATGGAGGAATATTGGCCTCCAGACCAAGGGGACACAGTTTGGCACATAGATGAAATGAAAAGAAAGAAAAAAGGACGCCCAAACAGCACGCGTATAAGAACAAAAATGGATACGACTGATAAAATGATAAGATTATGTAATATATGTCATCAGCCCGGACACAATCGAAAAAATTATCCTAATGTTAGAGCAACCTCTGCATTATAATTTAGTTTCTCCTTTCAATTGTTGTAACCTTAGATTTTGATATATTAATGACTTTTTGTTACAACTAATAACACATACAACAAATATCAGAACAAATAAATACACCATTTCTAACTGGTTACAATAATCAAACTGATATCATTTGATCTAAACATCACTTCCCTCGCATCCTTGTCAGTCTTAATGCAAACTCACTCATGCAGGGCATAATGTCTCTTGATACTTCTAGTTTTTTTCTCCTTCAGGTATGTCTTCATCTGAACAACGATTCAACTCCCTCTGTAGTTGCTTGAAACTTTGAATTTTCCAAAAGAGCATGTCCATCGGAGACTTCTCTCTCGAATAAATCACTTTTCCGTAGCGACGACAATACATGTTATCAGTAATACAAGAATATGAGGTGAAATGTGAAAATAAATGATCACACAACCTTTATTTATAGTAAAAACTGCAATTTCCTCCCTGTCTCCATTTGAATTGGCGACAACATTCAAGAATTTGCATTGTGGCGCCAATTGGATTGGCAACACCATGTGGTGTCTTCGATCCAATTGGCGACAACTCTTTGCCTTTATAAGGGGTCGCTAATTCATCTGGCGCCTACACTCAATCAGTACCCCAAAGTGGGGTACTTTGTGAAATAATTTAAAAAGTGGGTTATTTTAGGATATTTTTTTATAAACTAGGATATTTAGGTAAAAAAAAATCTAAATTTCAAGTACTTGACTAATTGGTAATTTTTTTTTTAGAAGACACGTTATTTTAGGATTAGCTAAATATTCTTTTGTCAATAGCAAGTCATGTGAGTGCGTGTGTGTGTGTGTATATATATATATATATATATATATATATATATATATATATATATATATATATATATATATATATATATATATATATATATATATATATATATATAAGTTGATTTTTTCTTAAATTTACTAGAATTTATTATGGTCTTCTAGACTCTATACTCAGTCAAACCACAATGAAATTAAATAACTGAACTTTATGATCATGTTATGTGTTAATAACTCCACTAAACAAAAAAAGCGGAAATTACGGAACCATGACCAAAGATAATTGTGAACCTAAATATAAAGTCAACGAAACATTTTGAGAAATAGAAGATACAAAGTCGAACAAAGGGCACCATATATCCCAATGTAATATGAACATTTGTGCATCATCTGCGTAAATAAACATATGAGATAACATTTTCTACAAGCCACAGTTTTATGGTTAGTAGAATGATTTTCACTATAAATATCACAACTTTTAAACTATTTGACAGATTCAAACTATTTTACAAAATTTATCTTCTTTACTTTACTTTTGTATGCATTTTTAGGCTAGTAGTTCAACATTCCCACCCATTATATTTAACACTCTTTAGAGTATCTAAGAAACTCATAACTAAGAGAAATAATTCTCTTCTCAATGCAATCACTTCAAAATAAGATAATCACAATGGAGTGATGCCAGTCAGTCTTTTGTGAATTTGTAAAGTTCAACAAAAAATTTGACACGTCTGGTAGGATATTACACCCAATACCACTAAAACTCTAATCACCAATTAAGACAACGATTGGCGTATGCCGATGGATCAACCACCATCATCATTTAGGAGAATATATGTTAGGTCAATAACTAACTTCAACAATCACACATTTTCCCACTCTTTATAGAGTTGCATCTATTTCGCCACCTTAGGAACTAGTGGTAATGACGACGCCTTTTATAAGAAAAAAATTATATTTAGAGATACATGATATCATATATTGAATTTATAAAAAATTGGTTGAAATGGAAATATATTTTTTTCTTAATGAGGTCCAACAATCCAAGGAGTTAGAGACCAAATCTACCAATTCAGGTAATATTTATGTCCCATCACTACTACAAAATACACATTCGACAACATAATATTACTACGACCATTCCTTCCGTCGTTGTAATATATGAAACTGGATACACCTAATACTTATTTATTTTTTTGAAAGTCATTTTATCACGATTGATAGAACAACTGTGGTGATAAATTAAGTGGTACATGGTTCGAATCTTGAAATCTACATTTTTTTCATCCATTTTTCCTATTACAAAAAGCGTGTGACACTTAAATTCATAAATAAATAAAATATTGAAGATTATTTAATCACCGGTTTAATATGCAACCATTATAATATTATCTGTACAACCTTTGCACTTCCCTAAAGAGTGAAACGCTCTTCCCAACTATATGATTGAAAATTTTCTTCAGTTTTCAATACGGTCACAATGTCATTATCAACCATTGAAAATAATCATTTCAAGCATTAAATCATCAGATCTTTCATCTTCAACCTCTTCTATAAATGCATAGTTTCATATAATGAATTTCCACTTCTTCAAAACTATTCTTCTTAACTACATATATCAAAATGAGTTCTCCATCTGAAAATTCTAACAGAAATATCTCAACAGAAGTCACCATAGTACAACACCGTGATCTGCAGTCAACTGAGGAGGTCCAGTCATCTGGATCGACGGCTGTCAGGGATACACTTAGGGTTAGGAAGACCAAGAAGAAGAAAAAGAGGAAGTTGAAGAAGAAGAATAAGAAGAATAAGGCCCCCAGGAATATTTGTTACTATGATTTCGATGATGATAGTGAGAAGAGAGTCATAGATTATGAAGATTCCTTTGCTGCTAGGGATTATTGTTTCGACATTGACAAAATTATGTTATAAAATAATATATGTACTTCGCTTTCTTGGTCCTCTTAATGAAAATATTTATTATTGTTATATATACTCTTTCATTTATACACTATATATTATTGTTTTACAAAAAAAATAGTACAAGCCAACAAAAATAAAAACAACAATCACAACAGTAATGAAAAATAACAATAACAATAATTAATACCTCTCTAACAATTGGGTTCATAAATAAATTGTGAGAGATTTAACCACAGTTTTACTAAAGAACCGTTGTAAAAGGGATGTATTATATCACTGTTTTTCTTTCTAACTGTGATGAAATGTGATATTTTTTACTATATAAGCGAAAGTATCTATCATTCAGTACATAACAATCGTTTCTCTTAAATGAAAACCCTAACATGTTTCATTCTTCTCTCTCATAACATAACCCTAACATTCGTGTCACTCTTTAAAATTTCTTAAACCTTCAGATTCGTCTTCACCAATCGCTATGATACTCTTTAATCATATTTCAGGTTCGTTCATTAAACTTATGCTTCAATTTCGTTTACATTTCTTGTTAAAAATGGGTTCTCATTTTTTTATTTGGCGAATGTTCTCATTTTTTCAGATTCGTCTTCACCACCTTAACAAAGCGTATACTTTGCCTATGATACATATGATTTGTGTAGCTATGAAGAAAAATACAAGAAATATGAAGTTATTGTGTTAACTTCATTCACCTTGTATTTCTTCTTCATAGCTTCATAAACTAGATGAAAAACATAATTTGTTTCAGATGCACGATTAGTTTAAAAAAAGGTGTGTTCTTTAAACATTACATAATATCTTATGTTGTTGTATGTTGCTATTTTTGTCCTTGGACCTTATTTTGTTGTATGTTGTTTTGTTGATAAATGTTGTTGTAGTCGATTAATGTTTTAAGAATTTAAAGAATAAAACATTGCTAACTCACAAGAAAGAAACTTCTTGTTACTTAGAAATGTTTTGTTCTTTATAAAATTCTCCAAACATTACATAATATCTTGTGTTGTTGTATGATGTTGTATGAAGTTGAGTTTATTATACGCTATGTAGATTGTTTGTTTCACTAACCCTTCACTGAAAATACATTTCATTTAAATTGACATAGAAACTTATAATCTAAAAATTTAGTTGTATTTGAAAGCCAACTTATATCAATCAATGTTTTTTGAATTGCATCCGTCTCATTATTCATCTCAATATGTTTAACTTATAGAATATGGATCAATGATCTGAGTCCTTCAACACATCCATATCTTCTTCTATAGTTTAATTTGAATAACAATAATTTATTAAAATTATTCAAATTAAACTAGAATAGAAGAAATTGATGTGATGAAGGACTTAGACCATTGAACCACATTCTGTATGCTAAACAGTGTGAGATGAACGATGAAACGAATGCAATTCGGAAAACTGTGGCTTGTTTAAGTTGCCTTTCAAGAATAATATAACTTTCAGATTATATACTTCTTCATCAATTTGAATGGTTGTATGTTGTTGTGAGGTTTATTGAAAAACAAACAATCTATATATTATATAATAAACTCTGGGTACTTTCGACAACGATTATTTATAATAACCGTTATAAAATATTATTTTCCTAAAGGTATATACCACCACGTTAGTTATAGAAACTGTGATCATATATAGCGCGCGTTCAGGTTTTCTACAACAGTCGTAAGACCGTGATTGTAAGTTGCGCATATACAACCACACCCTACGTAACAACGACATGTCACGCGTGATGTTATCCCTTTTTCAACCATTGTTGTATATGTTTTCTGTAGTAGTGCGTATACCATCTGCGGAGATCAAAGGTACTAAGGTCGGACAAATGTTTCTAATCAAAGTTAGTTAATCAATATGATGGAAAGGTTTTCCCATGTCCATCTAACTTCTATAAAATAGGGTCCATTTACCCTTTGTAACTTCCAATATAATACTTTTGTCATAAATAATCTTGGGGGCACCAAGTGAAAAATGATTCATATAACTAGACAAATATTTAGTTTGGATGGGTACATATGTTTAGAAGATAACCCAAAGAAATTTAACAAAATGGTATGCTATAAATATCAGCTTATTGAAACATTAGGCATGCAAACTATGTGTCTTACTCTAGAAGACATGCCTTGAGCCTAATAGAAGAACCTCAAATATTAATGGTTGACTACTTAATTCAGCAACCATGGTAAAGCTAACCACCTAATCACACAATATACCTACAACAACGTCATATACCAGTACCACATTCGATGGGTTTGAAAAATCTTAGACCAATAGTTGGTTATTTTGGTGAACAACCATAGATCACAAATCTAGTTTGCCAATGAAATACACCGATGGTATATGGAATTCTAATGAGAGAAAAATTCAAGGTTAACCAAGGAAGCCATGGGGGAAATCCCCACCTTAGGTTAACTTTCAACAGGATTTTTAAAACTCCTCATATAAAGTGTGGCGCTTAAAAATTGCGTCAAAGGCTAGAACTCTTGGTAAAATTTATTGGTTTTCAACCTCATTTTTAATACAATCAAGAGGCACTTTGTGATACCGCTTAAGCATGTAGATATACTTATGTATATAAAACCTTATCCTGACGGGGTTTAAATTTTGGCACCTCTTTTGTAGAGGTTATAACACTCCATACCTATCTGCTTTTCACAGGGAAGATAGAAAATCAATTTTATAGCATATTGAAATATTTGGTGCCTAATGCAATGATGGATACCATAATGAATTCCATAAAATACACGTGTTCCCCTTCTCATTTATAGGAACAACATTTTTGTGGTACTTTTCCTTACCACTTAACTCAATACAAACATGGCCCGACAAGGAAATGTGTTTAAATTACATGTTATATTGGCCTCATCCTGGAGTTACAACAACCGATGTAATGAACTTGAATAAAAAGAATAAAATTTGGTCGTAAATTTCATTGAGTGGTTCATCTAAAATGGCAAAAATTTTCCAATTCAGTATCTTGACATTGAATATGCATAAAAGGGAATGGGTCTCCAACTAAAAGAGAAATATGTCATGATCTATCACTACAAGCATACTATTCTGGGATGCGCAGTCTTGCTACAAGCATGGGGATATGGTTGAGAATTTCTTCCTTGGTGCCAATAAATCATCATAATTTATGCTTTCCATATGCCACAAAGTATATTTCTAACTCGATAAATACACACATTTGTTTTATTTATACTATTTACTTTCACATAATTATGTTTTATAATTTTTGTTTTAGATGGTTCACTTATGAGATGAGTTAAAAAAATTCCCACATCATTATTGTGTGGCTTATGGATCATTCAAAGATCACTATGGATTCAATAATGTATCTCCGCGAAACTAAATAGTACTCATTATTTAATAAATATTAATATTTAATGAACAAAGAAATACATTTTATGTATCAATTTATCTGGAGGCTATATTTGGCTATACAAGATGCATATCTAAGGGATGAAGATAATGCAATTATTTGAACTTCAACGACATCAATTATTATATTCATTATTATGGAAATGTACCATAGTGATAAAGTTACGCTAGAGTTTGGTATTCATAATAACATCTTAGATCCGTTGAGGTGGCTCAAGTCTCTGACCAATAGGCATTTGTCAACTAAAAAGGCTACAACAAGGCAGAGTGTCATCAGTGGATGAAGCACCGCAACTTTGTTATGACCAACTATGCAATGTCAACTAAATGTAAACCAAGTCATGAATACATTGTATGGTATATATCATTCACAATTGACTATTTCTCCGAACATATATTATTAGTTGACTCACGTGAACAAACGTCGTCTTCAAACTTCCAACACACCCAACAATAAACATGCACTCATATTCCAACACAACAACACTACCAAACCACACGACAATCTTTCATTAACATTGAAAACTAATACATGTCATACACCCATAAATCAACACAACAAAATTATCAAATCACACAACAACCTTTCATTAACACCCAAAACTAATACATATCAAACTGTAAATCACATATCCAAGAGAATAACTATTTCTATCAACAACAAACCCAACATTTTAACCCATCTTTCCAACAACAAACACTGCCACCAACACGTCATAATCATACCAATACACACAACCAACACCTCATACAAACATCAACTTTCAAACACCACAACAACAAATTCCTTTTTACCCAACACATCTATTCACACCAAACTCACTCTCCCATGAAGACTGCTATTATCCAACCATTACGACATCAACCCAAACAACAACTCAATAAAACTTTCAATCACGGACAATAGATTAAATTATGATAACACGACGACAAATCCATAATTCTTAGACAACATACAAGACTATGATGACGACACATGAACTTATTCCCATCCACCTAAGCAAAACCAACAGATACCACCTCGTCGGTGTAGAATCGGAGATCACTTCGAAACACCTCATCGATAAAGTAAAAAATCATTTATAATTGTAACACAACTTTAATTATATTTGATTAGTATATATTTTGTAAATTTGATCAAGTAAATTTTTTCACTATTATTGAATAATTTGTTATAGATAAAAATACTAATTAAATATATTATAATTATATCAAATATAAATTAAACAAATTAAAATATCAATTAAATATAATTAAATAAATAAAAACAAAAAATAAAGAGAGTGCTCTTGGGTTATTGGTGTTTCCTATTAAAAATATTGACTCCACTTATAAAAAAAATTGTTTAAAAATGAGATAATTTGAGTTTTTTTTATTTTTTTTAATGAAAGTAGGATATTTTGTGACTTTTGGAAAAAATGTTGTGTATCTGTGTAAATAAAACAAAAAAAAACTCAAAATGCTCATAGAGGTTATATTTGTCAAAATGCCTTTATTGCTTGAATAAAGAGGGCATACAGCTACGTGCACTCACCCTTGGATGCCAAGATACACAAAAGTTTTGCTTTGTACTATTCTTGTTCAACAATTTCTTAAACCAGATTCTTAATTTAATAAATTTTTGTGACAAATTCTAAGTATTAAAAAGTAAAAAAAATACAGATTCAAACTTACGTAAGAAAATATCGAAAACTTAATATTATTCGATAGCACAGTAACTTGAAATAAAATGAAATATATATATTTTTAATTCAGATTTTAGTGGCAGACAATAAAAATTAATTCAGTTAATTAGAAGTTTGTATTGATGATGACATAATTGACAAATCAGTTATGAATATTTAGGGTGTGGAGGACCATGAAACCTACCATGCCCATGTGATACCATATGGGCAACTCAGAATTTCAAGCTACAAAAAGAAGAATTATGTTGTTCTAGAAACACAAAAGGATTTAGGAGAGGCTTGTGGTCCTTTCAAAATTTCAACTACACTTTATTTTAGGCTAACAAAAACTCACGACCACTCTAAATGAGGTCAAAATTTTAATGAAATGGATGTTCTCATGCAAACTACTCCGCAATGATTAAAATAAATGTTAAAAATATTCTTGCATAGAATATTTATACAACTTGGCTAGGGAGGGAAAAAGGTTGTAGAGAAAGAGTGTAACCCTCAAACCAGTCACTCATTTAATTTTGTCTATAAATTTGATAAAAAATAAATGAGTCATTATAAGAAATTAGTGGGAGAATCGTGCATTCGCACGGATACTGGTACTGGTATGAAACACGCATTGATTGCAAGAGAAAATTAAAAAATTAAAAAAAAATAAAATAGAGTAGAAAAAAATATTATTTATATAAGACAAATGAAGTGAGTTAGTAGAATGTAAGAAAACAATGATATTTAGTTAGAAGGATAAAGTAAATAGTAATAAATTAGATAACATAATATCTGTTAAATAAACAGGGAAAAATAAACATAAAATGAAATATAGCATTACATAAGGTAGTACAAGTAATATAAAGTGAGCAAGTTAAATTACAATGAAACAATACTGAGTTTGAAGACCAAAAGAACCAAAATGTATTGGTCAATAGAAGAATGCATGAATAACATAGGTTGTTTAGGGCGGCATTCCATAAAAAAAGTTAAAACATTTTTTGAAATAAACCATCAACGATTTAAAACTTTGACAACAACTGTGTCATCACGAGGATCACTCACAATGAAAGCAAGGCGGTCACCCTTTCTGAGACGCTTCTTTTTGGCGAAGTCATACCATCCCTTGACAATGAACATGTCAACACCATATTTTCTTTCAGAGCGGTGAAGTTCACACTCATAATCTTTCCGATTATCTGCATCAAATTATTTAACACCTCTATCTCCAAATCGGCAGCATTCCTTAATAACCCTGTGGGGGATTTGCTAAAGGAAAAAGAAAAGTGAAATTAATATTCAGAATGTATGTAAAAGTGTATTAGTGTTGCTATTAAAAGAAAAGTTTGAGACTTACAAGCACGTTGTTTCTTACCGTTTTGCCAGACCTGATCTTTCGTTTTCAAACGAACCACTTAGGATGCCCACGAATAATCTTAGCACAGGCATTCGCATCAGAACTATTGAGAAACATTTAATTTAAAATGAGATAACAGAGTAAGGAGTTATACACTACAAAGTAAGACTATGAAAAAGAAAAAGAAATTTTAAGTATCGTATTACAATTTTTTTGAATAAATGATATAAAGAAGTATTGTTCACTATCAGATGAAACCGTTATGCGGGAAGATCGAGCAGGTGAGTCGAGTGTGGGTTGATTGTACTTGGTTTGTCTAAGTTGAATAGGACGCTTGCCCTTTGGATCTTTATAAACATCAAATATTTTCGATGTCATAGAAACATGATTGGATTATTCAGCTATAATAGGTCTAATATAAAACAACAGAACAATAATAAGATGTATGCAAATAGGAGTTAACATAAAAAGATGTAAATGAAAACATATACGCACAGGTAAACCCAGAAATACCCTCCGATGGTTATTGGTTTATTATAAGATTCTTCGTTCTGACGTAATAATTGAAATTCTTCCAAGAACATGATTTTCTTCCTTTGTTTCTTCAGCTCTTATGTCTCTTGGTACTCGAGATAATCAAGTTGCAGCATAATTTCTTTCCATTTTGCCTCCCTTGCGGTTCGATTGTTAGAGAGACTGGAAGAATGTTAAAGCACAGATTCAGGCGGTAAGTTGAAAATGGTTATGAAGTGTAAACCCTAAACCATCAAATAAGTAAATATTGAAGAAAAAAGTATAAAATGTAAAACCCTAATGCGTCCTAAAACGTACAAAACAAAATGGAAGCTAAAATTGAGAAGACATTGTTAGAAGACTTGCATGGATGAATATTATTAAGCATTTGAAAACAATAGTTTAAAAAAGGAAAAGAATATTTGGTTTGTGCAATGTCAAAGAAACATAAAAATAAGAACTAAACTTATATTACCCCAGGCAGCAGAAATCGTAAAAGAGGTAAGACATTAACGATAGTTTAAAAAAAGAAAAGAGTTACCCGATGAGAGACGACACTTTGATGTTATTGGACATTGTTTGATCACTGTAAATTTGTTGGGAGTCAGTTCTGATGGTAAAGGTTGTAGTGAAAATAAGTTAAGGGGAAAGTGAAATAGTATGCAATTGCAGTCTGTTGGATTGGGCCGGGTGAAAAAATAAATAGGCCCAATTTTAAGTTTGTATGAAATTTTTATGATATTGAAGCCCATGTTTATAGGTTGGCAGATAAAACAAAAAATGAATAAATAAAATATATTAATGTCAAATCGCATAGACAATATTATAATAAAATTTGTGAAGTGTACGACTGAGCATGTAGTGTACGTAAGAAGAAGTAGTAGTGAACGACTTATACTATGCCTCTATGTCGATGACTTGCTGATAACAGAAAGTTGCAAGAAGGAGATAAAAGATTTCTAACATAACCTAAGTGAGGAGTTTGAAATGTTAGACTTGGGAAACCTCTCATATTTCTTTGGCATTGAATTCTACAACAGTAGTAGAGGTTTAATGATGCACCAAAGAAGATATGCAGGCAAAATACTTAAGAGATTTGAGATGCAAGATATCAGCTATCAACTTGGTGAAGAATCCAATAGCACACGGTCGAAGCAAGCACATCAAAATGAGGTTCTATTATCTTCGAGAGCAGGTAGCAGAAGGGAAGATAAACTTGGAACACTGCAGAACTGAGAATCAGATTGCAGACATCATGACGAAGGGAGTGTCATTCGAAGTGTTCAAGAAACTAAGTCTATGATGAATGTAGATAGTTTAGACACAATGAAATAGGTGGTGTGTTAAATATGTAATTCATTATTTTAGAAAGATTAGATTTGATTTAGAAAGATCATATTTGATTTAGAAAGATTAGATTATATATTTTTGGGCTTTTATAGTTTGGGTTTTGCCTTGGGATGCAAGCTAATATAAATCTATAAATAGGGAGAAACCCTTATTTTGTAAGCATTTCACCTCATCATATATTTTAATTCATAGTTTTCAGTTGCAAGTGAAATAACAGAATTTCCACAGTTTGTGGGCAGAGAGTTCTCTGCAGAAAATTGTTCATCTTCTTCTTCTCCAACGTTTACTTTCTTTCTTTCTTTCTAAACTTTTTTTTCATTATCATTACGTGAGTTGAAACAATCTTGAGATCAAGATTGATTGAGTGAAATTCTTCATAGATTGTAGTTGAGTTTTCAATAAACACTTACATAAGAGACTGTAATATTGATACATATGTAAAAATTTGATATCTCATGTTCATGACATGTGAGATAGGATGATCTGTCTACTCACATAATAATCTCTATATATTATTGTTTCTCATTTGACCGTAAAATTTAATTGTATATATTTTTAGAATGACATCTTTATATTCAATAGTTTCTCACATTTAATATTCTATTAAACAAATTAAGACTATAATAATTTGAAAATAAACATAATAAAAAAGATTTTTATTATAAATAATTAACATATTTTAAATTCAATAATAAAACTACTACTCTTTAAGGCTGACACCAATATTTCAAGTCATTTTTTGTAACGGTACTTCAGTAAAAGATTAAAGTTGTAAATTGTAATATACAAACATAAAAAAATCAATTTAATATTAGAAAAACACAAAGAAATAATATCTTCAAATATAATATTAAGAAAATCTCAAGTCTCATATTGATTACAAATAAAGATTTGAAAGAGTTTATATAAAGTGATATTTCTCTTCTTACAAATCAATATGTGTTACCAAATTATTAATATTTATGTAACAAATTAAATGATATTAGTCGTGAGAGAATGTATTAGAAAAAATCTCAATTCTTATATTTGTTATCGATAGAATTTTTAAAAGAATTTATGTAAAGTAACATTTATTATCTTATAATTAATTTTATAATTAGATATAACTCTAGTTTTAATACATAAAACTAAAGGAAAATCATTTAACGTATATAAAAATATATTAAAATTATGTGCCTATGGTGAAATTTAATTATCAAAAAATAAACTATTGAATATGAATGTTAAATAACTTTTGTCCAGTTGAAAGTAGGGGATTTTTTTTTTTTTTCTTCCTGAAATGCATTGAACCAAAACACATTAGTAATTGATTTAATTCGTTATAATCATTTGAATAAAAATACAATTAATTGCTAAAATAATTTTAGTTTAATTTAAAATTAGTTTGTATTTATAAACAAATTTATAATCAGTTTGTTTTTATAATTCGGTTTTATATTTTCAATTCTATTATAACTAAGCTTTTTCAATTTTTTTGAATTTAGAAAAATTAGCGTTTTTATATTTATTTTCAGTAGTAAAAATCTTTTTTTTTCTTTTTCGAAAAATATTTTTAAAATTTTCAAAACAAAAAAATTAAGTTTTATTATTTTAATCATTTAAATTATTTAAATTATTTTTTTATAATTCAATACAATTCAGTTTAAATATATGAATTCAATTAATCATATTTTACAATATATATATATATATATATATATATATATATATATATATATATATATATATATATATATATATATATATATATATATATATATATATATATATATATATATATATATATATGAGAGTGGGATCAACTTACTCCAAGAGTAAGTTTTTTTAACTTACTCCAAATCATAGCCTTTGAATTAAATATAATCTAACGATTAAATTAGTCTTTTACTTAATTAATCATTAGATTGGATTCAATCCAAAAGTTACGATTTGAAATAAGTTAAAAAAAATTTACTTTTGGAGTAAGTTGATCGTCACTCTATATAAGTGAGGATCAACTTACTTCAAGAGGAAATTTTTATAACTTACTCAACAATCATAGCCTTTAAATTAAATTTAATCGAATGATTATAAATAAAAATATTAATTTAACTATTAGATTATATACAATTTAAAAGTTGTGATGTAAAGTAAGTTAAAAAAAAACTTATTTTTAATGTAAGTTGACCCCTAATATATATATATATATATATATATATATATATATATATATATATATATATATATATATATATATATATATATATATATATATATATATATATATATATATATATATATATATATATATATATATATATATATATATATATATATATATATATATATATATATATATATATATATATATATATATATATATCCACCTTTACATGTGGCAAACAATGTTAGAAACAAATAATGCTATGCATTTTTCATACATTGATCATTGTTACATTTTGTGTATTATAAATTAAATCAGTTACAACAATCCCTTATATAGGATTAATAAAAAAAAATAAAGTTGTGTAACAAAATACTAACAACTTATAACTTTTTAATAGCTACAACTAACTCTAATTACAATCACAAGAGTTGATGTAAGTCAAACTCATATTTATTGCTCTAATAAGAAAGATCTTCTATATTAAACATTCTTTTATATCCTGTTGAAATTTTGTTCTCTTTGATCTTAACATTCGATGTATGCTTTTTTGTCCATTGAAATGAATTTTATATTAAACATTCAATTTTGTTCTTTTATTAAATAGAATGATCCTTTTTTTTAGTTCCATTTTACTATTTTTTTACGTCAATGTGCCTTTTGTGTTGGAAATAAATGACTACGTGTTGGCTACAACTGCATGAGAGAGACTAAAATTATCGTTGGAAACCATTTTATGTTTTGGTTAAAATAATCGCCTATTTTTTATATTAAAATTAATATATATATATATAGGCACGGATTCACTTCATTGACTATGGGGGCAGTTGCCCTCACTTAGACCAACTCTAATGAAATTTTTTAGACCAATTCCAATGGTGGTTTTTCAAATTGGTTTGGCAGCTTGGCATTGAAAATGTCAACAAAATGTTATTCCAGCGGTAGAACGTTACAAACATAAGTAACGGTTCTTCATTTGGTTTATTATTAAAATAATTATTTAGCTTTATTTTATTTTTTTTTATAACTTTTTTATTTATTATAAATATAGGTTTGTTGGAAAAAATTTATATCATTCATATTTTCTCTCCTTTTTATTTCTATTTTCTCTCCTTTTTATTTGCTCTTTAATTTCAAATTTCTCTCTCACAATTTCATCATTTTATTCATAAATATTTAATTTTTTTCCAACAATTTCTTCTCATTATCATTTTATTTCAAATTTTCATCTTTTTATTTCAAATTACATTTGTTTAGGCCAAATTTTCATCTTTTTATTTCAAATTACATTTGTTTATGTGATGTTATTTATTTTTATTGTTTTTAATTATGTGATGTTATTTATTTTTATTGTTTTTAATTATGTGACATGTATTTAAATTTAATTTTAATTATTATTTTCAATTTTATGTTTAATTTTAATTTTATGTTTAATTTGTATTTATATTAATATTAAAATTTAAATATTTAAATTATAATTTTAAATAAAATAAATTTAATATAAATAATATATTTTAAATAAAGTGGTTGGACCTAATATGAGTTCTTTGAAGTTGCACCATTAGAGTGAAAATTGAATGAGTTGCTTTAAAAGAGTGGGTCCCACAAAGAACCCAAAAATGGGTTGCACCATTGGATTTATAATGTTAAAAAAAATTTAATAATTTTATTTTTTACTTAATTAAATTTAAATGTTGTTCTCATAAAATAATTTAATATTTTTAAAACTTAAATAGTTATATATTAATAGTGTAATAAAAATTTTAACTATAATCTAATAAAATATGTCATTCTATCATATTATATAAGTAATTTAAAATTTTCAATTTGATATGACGAAATGGATGATCGTCATTAATTAATAATATAAAATTAATTTATACCGTTGATATATTATTCATTTCTCTATTTTTAAAAATAAAAATTTTAAAACTTTAAAATATAAAAATATTTCTTAAATATTAAGTGTGTCTTATATTTTATATATAAAATGACAGAATTTTAGTAGTGTCTAAATTTTTTACTCAGTAAATATTATATATTTATTTTATCACTTTTACAATTATATATATATATATATATATATATATATATATATATATATATATATATATATATATATATATATATATATATATATATATATATATATATATATATATATATATATATATATATATATATATATATATATATATAAGAGTTTTATTATATTTCTCTATGTCTAAATTTAATAATTTTCTTTAGTTTTAATTATATATATTAATTTTATACTTTTAATAAGGTAACTGTGCGAATTTGACATGTTAAAATAAATTTTAAACAAATATTATAGATATTTCTATGAAGTTTTAAAAATTGCCTTTAAGGGTCTCCAATTATTCCCAATGATGAGTACCTAACACAAACTGAAACAAGTATGACAATCTTCACGTGGACATGTCGTGTGACTAGGTGATTGATTCACACATTGTTGTAGCTAACTAGATACTCCCATTTTTTCTATAAGTGATTAAACTAGATTCCTTATCCTCTCTTCACTACACAATCCAAAAGCAATGCATCATCAATATTAAACAAAAAGAAGATACTCTCTCTATCAAACAAAGCCCCACAAAAACATGTGCAAACCCTAGGGTCATCCCATATCATATGTTATGTGATCACATTTGAAGAAAAAAACGTTATGCCCCCACAAAGCTATAGATTCTATATGCCAAAGTGAAACATGCCCCATATACATCACTTTCACCTCTTCCACTTCAAAAAAATAAAATAGAGTATTTTCCCTTTGTTTTATTTTAGTCTCATATCCACTTTTGACACATATATATACCCTTCACACCCCTCTCATAATTCCTCAACTCAAAAAAAATATATATCACTTCTCATTTTATCTATTCAAAAAAATGTCTGGAGTTTGGGTGTTTAAGAACGGCGTTTTTCGATTGGTTGAAAATCCTCAGGCGGAGGCATCGGAAGGAAGGCATGGGAAGAGAAAGATGTTGGTTTATTTGCCGACGGGCGAAGTGGTAAATTCTTATGTTTTTCTTGAGAGAATATTGACTGGTTTAGGTTGGGAGAGATACTATGACGGAGATCCTGATTTATATCAATTTCATAAACACTCTTCTATTGACCTAATTTCTCTACCTAAAGATTTTTCTAAGTTTAACTCCATCAATATGTATGATATTGTCGTAAAAACCCCTAATGTATTCCATGTTAGGGACAAATGATGAGTTTTCATGCTACTATACTCAATTCATCTTTTTAGGGGGTTTAGATTTATTTTCTGAAGTTGGTGTGGTTTCATAAACATATATAAAGCTAGAGTTTTATGGAAACTCTAGGAATTAAGCTTGTTGTTTTATTTTTGGTTTATGTTGATGTTTATGACTAGTAGTATATATTTGCTTGGAGTGCTTTTTGTGACATTTGAGTATTGATTTGTAATAATAATTTTATTCCTTGCATTACAACAACTTTCCATTTCTTAACTTCTCATTATGTACAAGACATGATTTGATTGGTTCCTTTTCATGAGCATTATGGGGTCACTTGTTCCTATAACTCCCATGCATTAGAATATCTCAAAAAGTATGAGAATTAGTTAATCACTTGTTTATCTTTTAACATTTGAGAGGTTAAATACTATTTCCAAAAGAAAAAATTATTTTTTTAGTTTTATTTAATAATTAATATATTTAGTCTATATTTTATTCAATTATATTATTTATTCAATAAAATTAAAAAATAATTTTTTTTATAAATAGAATTAGAAAGAGTATAAGTAAAAATAAAAAATATTGACATATTTGATAAAATTACACGTGACAAACTTTTATGTTTTGTTTGGATGTAAAAAAATTGGAGGAAAGAAAGGATGAGGAATGAATAATAATAGAATGAAAATGAGGAGAAAGTGAATGAAAAATGAAATGATTTTATAGTTGTTTGATAGAGGTGAAAGTAAATAGAAAATGAAATGAAAGAAAAAGTTGTGTTTAGTAAATGACATAAATACTCTAAAATATATATTAAAATTAAAAATAAAATATTATTACACTATTTATTTATCAATTATTTTTCTGTATTGAATGGGATAATTTTTTTTCACAACTACTCACATCAATAATATATTAATATTAAAATAATGTTTAAAAAATTTTATTAACTAATAACAAAAAATATGTTGTATAATAGTAAAATAGAAAAAAGAAAAAACAAATATGCAATAAATAATATGCAAGTGTAAATGTTTTTCTTAAATAGAGATTTTTTTACGTGGGGCTCATACAAAACTCTGTGCAACTAAACAATTGAACGACAATTTAAAAAAAAAAATCTTTTACTCAAATTCCTTCTATTATCTTGCATTTTCTACGTTTTAAAGTGATTGTCGTTTAAAAATTTTATATATGAATTAAAAAATATAATAATATTATCATAAAACATTATATTTTTATTAAATTAATTTTATTAATATATAAAATAATAATTAAATGACGAAAAATAAAAATAAAAATTATTTTGAAATTATTTTTCATACTAAAACTAAAGGGATTTTAAAGGGGAGGGAGTACCATATTTGACTGGTATAATATTTAATAGACTAGAGATATCATAAATAAAATTTTCTATACAATATACTTTAAGAATATAAATACTTATAAAGAATGAGAGAGGCATGAGAAGGGTGAGAGAAAAGTTAGTAGGGGAAGATATGAGAACGAGAGAGAAACATTTTTTAAAACCATTTTGGTTTTCAAACCATTTTTTATTTTACTTTTTTTTAGGACATTTTAAAACACTCTTGAAATCTAACACTTTAAAAAAATTCAACACATCAAAAACATTTTTAAAACATTGTGGTAGATAAAAAAATAGAGTGCTTTTAAATAAAAAGCACTCTTAATTGTCTAAAAAATGAGTGTTGTTAAATAAAAGGGCATTCATTATTTTTCTTTTCAATTTATTGTCACATAATTAAATATCATTTTATATACAAAGTGTTGTTAAATATCTAAATTTTAAGAGTTTTTTTTAAAAAATAATGAATAAAATAATACTAAAATATGAAAATGCATTTAGAAAAACAAAATTTATATCATATGCACATTTATCACATATAATAAAATAATTCATATAGTGATTTATTTGTATGGGTGGTAAAACAAGATGAAATCGTTGGGGTGCCTGCAAAATTTCGACACAGTTATGAGTTATTATATATCATCTTGCAGTCTCAAGTCTTCTTCGTCAGCGTAAAAAAATAAACCTCATTTCAATATGAAAG
The DNA here is from genome assembly GCA_963859935.3 of Lathyrus sativus. Classification (NCBI taxonomy): domain Eukaryota; kingdom Viridiplantae; phylum Streptophyta; class Magnoliopsida; order Fabales; family Fabaceae; genus Lathyrus; species Lathyrus sativus. Next base: position 23,725,112 of record OZ012740.1, on the reverse strand, counting down.
GTTTTTATGAAAAACAAGATGGTGAAGCGTCTGATTGCATCATTAATGACAAACAATTAAACATCACGGGAGTCAGTATCAATAATTCTCATCAAATGGTGTAATATTCGCATACATTTTGTATCGTCCCATTTTTTGTTTGAAAAGGAAGATTATGGTTTGCATGGAAGTTTAGAATTTTGTATCGATCCATTTTTGCTTGATTTTAAGTCTTGCATCTGACTTAATTTAAAAAAAATCAAGTCTCATTAAGATTCGTGGTGATATTAATTCTAGATAAAGAATTACAACTTCATATATTAATATCATGTATTCTTATTAAAGAGGTTTGCATCTCCATAAATATATCTTGTAAAAACTTATATGGATTGACCACCTTGATTTAAGTTTAGCAAGTAATAGGTTAAGTTTAGAGTTAAAAGCATGATATCAAGTCACTCAACTAACTTTCTTTTCTACAGCTTCATGTCATATCATTTCTTTATTTTTTTCTTTATAAATTTTTACATTTTCAAAAGAGAACATTTTATGTTCTTCTAATTCATTAGAAAATTCCTTTCTAATGTTCAATTTGTTGTGACATTGCAATTCATCTGTGAGACATGACAGTTTGTTTTCCACTTGATTTTCAACACCTTTATTGTATTGAATTTCCAAATCAAACTCTTACAATAACAATATATATTTGATCAGCCTAGGCTTTGTATCCTTTTTAGCTATTAGGTACTTAATTACATTGTAATCATTTTATACCACCACCTTAGTTCCCACCAAATTGGATATGAATTTATCAAATTTGAAAACCACATCTAACAACTCCTTTTTAATATTGGTGTAGTTCCCTTGGATTTTACTTAAAGTTTTACTTGTGTTGTAAATGGAGTGAACCATCTTGTTAAGTCTTTGTCCCAACACAACCCATCTTGGAAAGACATTTGCATCCCACGTTAACTCAAATTATTTAGATAAATCTAGTGCATTGATGATAGGATCCGAAATTAAGGTATTTTTAAAGTTTCAAAAGCACGCATACATTTTTCACTTAAGTGATACCTCATGGCATGCTATAGTAGTTGACATACATGTTTTATGATCATTGAAAAATATTTTACGAACCTTTTATAAAATTCAACATGATCAATAAAACTTCTAACATTTTTTATATTTGTTGGGGGTGGTATCTCCTGAATCACTTATACCTTAGCATAATCTACTTCTAACTCCTTCTTTCAAATGCATTCCCTAGCATTATCCCATTTTAACCATGAAGTGACATTTTTTCTAATTCAACTTCAAACTTCTCTTTTCACACCTCATTAGCATTTTTTTTTATATTACCTAAGCATTTTTTAAAAATACTAGCCAAATATAGAGATGTTATCCATGAAGACTTCCATTGATGACTCAATAAGATGTGAAAATAGGGCCATCATGTATATTTGAAAATTTGTAGGGGCATAGATCAAATGACATCCTTCTGAAAGAAAAGGTATCATAAAGGCAAGTAAATGATCTCTTCTCTTGATCATCGATGTCAATAGCAATTTTATTGTATTCATAATAGTCATCAAAGAAAGATTAATACTCTTTCCTATCTAACTTATCCAACATTTAGTCAATGAAGGGTTGAAGGAAGTGATTTTTCCTTGTTTCTTAGTTCAACTTCCTGTAACCCGTGCATATTTCCCACCATGTCACAACTTTGTGGGAATAAGCACATTTTTCTCATTAGTGACCTCTGTCATGTCACCCTTTTAGGAACAAATTGAACATGAAGGCTCTGCAGATTTGAGCAAATTTTGGTAAAACAGGATGTTACACAAGATGTTCCAACAAGAAGAATTATGCTAAAAGAAGACATGTTGGACAAGATGTCCCAACACGATGTTAGGACATCGTGTCTGTTACTGATGCACAGGATTTTGTTCTTTAATGGACTGGATTAATTCCAACATTTCTCATGCCTCTCATTCCAACAATGTTGACTGGGATGATTTGTGGGCTTTCGACTGCCACTAGATCTAGATTTGGCGGAATAAGCATATTCATGATCCCTATTTCACTATGCTTTACAATCTTAGCCTTAAGGTTCAGTAGGTTGTTCTTCTATACCAAGAGAGCCACTACAAGAAACATTGCATTTTCCCAAGTGATTTTCACGTCACTAACTTAAAAACCACTTCACTAACCAACTTTTGCAACGTGGGTAAAACACGTCGGAAATGCAATGGTGGGAACATGTTCCCACGTGGAAAACACGTCACAAAGTTGTGACATAGTTCCCACGTCGCAAATAACAAAATCAGGAGAAAATCTTCCCACGTGAAAACCAAGTCACTAATTAGTGATGTGATATTCATATGGGAAACTACCTTGACCAATTTTGTCTGCACGTCTGCCTGACACCAATTAAATTTGGTTCCCATGTGATTCCCACGTCACTAATTTGTGACTTGGTTTTCACGTGGGAACCCAATGGCTTTGCACGTGAATTCTGGCACTAATTAAATTGGTTCCCATGTGATTTTCACGTCACTAATTAGTGACGTGATATACATGCCACAACAAAAATATGTTTTATGATAGTGACATTGTTTGCACTTCACTATAAAATTTAATAATAAAAAAATAAAAATAAATATTAACTGAAAACAACTATAAAATAAAATAAATATTAAATATTAACTATCAAATTGCCAAAATTAAAATAATATACATTAAAAAAAATATAAATATTTAGTCACATGAAATTCACGTCACAAATATAAAAAATAAAAAGAAATGTTGTCATGTAACATTCACGTCACAAATATAAACAATAATAAAAAAAAGTCATTCTTCGTCGGTGAATTTTGCATCTTCGTCTTCTTCATCATCTTGGACAGACACTACAAGAAAAAATGATATTTACGACACTTGAGTTGCGACAGTTATCACAAAGCCGTCCTTATTCCTGGATTGCAACGGTTGTCACGACAGTTAGGGTCAACTGTCATAGATTTTTTGCGACAGTTATCAGAAAACCGTCCTTATTCCTAGACTACGACAGTTCTCACGACGGTTTGAGCCAACCGTCACAAATTATTTAGGCATGTTGTATAAAATAATGCGACACTTACCAAAGAACCACCCTCTTTTCGTACCCGCGACAGTTAACGCGAACTGTCGCAATTACTTTAGTCAATCATAATCACTATTTTGTTATTCCTTTCATTTTCCACTTTTTTCTTCATTTTTATTTTCTAACCTTTTCAATTTTATTAATTAATTTAATAAATAATTATTATAATTTTCATGACAATTATAACAATAAATAAAACTAAATACATAAGAATTACTGGTTTGTAGGACTAAAAATCAATCTATGTATTTTGAAAAAATAGATTACTAGAAACATTTATAAAATACAATTATAACAATAAATAAAACTCAATGCATAAATTTTTTAAAAATTATAGTTAATTTTAATAAAATATTTTATGTCTAAAAATTAAACTATAAAAATTAAAATACTATATATACTCAAAATAAAACATTAATTTTAGAAACAATTTTTATAGTAAAAATTAAACTCAAAATATTATACCTAAAATTACAGTATAAATATCAAACTATATATATCAAAATTTTATAAACTCAACATTTTAAAAACAAAAATTAAACTGTATATACTCAAAATACTATAAAATATCAAATAATAATAAAAAAGTTAACCAATCTTTATTTATTTAAGAGAATTAAAAGAAAAAGTAAATAAATTTAATTAAAATAAAACTCTACCATCACGACGGTGAACCTACCATCGCTATCCCATTTTCTTCGCAAAGGTCGCGACGGTGATTTCACCTGTCGTCCTCCATAAATTCATCTTTCCCATTAAAACCTTATACCCCTTTTTATGGTTTTGTTTGCTCTTCTTTTTCAGAACACAGAACACGACATTGGAGAAATAGAGAAACATTCATTTTTCTCAGCCTCTCACGCCGTCACTGCGAATCACCGTCAAAGTAACCACCATCAATTTGAATCTTAAGAGGTTTGTCTTATCAAAACCCTAATCCCTTCTTAAGTTTAATTTTGAAAAAATGGGAACTTGTTGAAGTTGTTTATTGCAAGTATAAATGAAACAGAGTTTACTTTGCCGAGTTTTGGATCTTTTTTCATCTCAGTTTTCATATTTAGTTTATTTTATTCTTTGTTTGTTTGGAATTATTAATATTAGTTGGTGAGGATTCAAGTATAATTATGTGGTATGTGGTATCTGCTTATACAATGCATTAGAACTAGAAAAACTATGAACTTACATTCTTTTAGTTACATATTTATTTACTTATGTTTATAACTTTGGCAGAAAAGAAGTATTAAAGAGCTTGATCAGAGGTTGCACTTGCTGAGCGTGAGGTAATTAAGATTTCCAATCGGTTTTCACTAGTCCACCTCTTGTTTTTCAGTTATATGCATTCCATAGGTATGGACCCTCATTCCTTGCAATCAAATTTTTGTAGTTATAGCAGTAGATTTAGATAATTTTGAGTTTAGCATTAGTACTCTGAATTTCGCATTCAACTGGTTTTGATTTTACTCTGAATTTTGCATTCAATTGGTTTGGATTTTAAGCATTAAGTGTTAGATTTCTCTGTTTGAGAGTTAAATTTGAGAAAGAAAAATGGATTATTTATCCGGGTCAATATGTTGTGTCGAGTTTCTTGTGTCTGCGCTTAATAGCTATAGGTTATGAATTTATCTTTGTTAATGCAATGGTGTTGTGAGTTTAAACTTGTAGCTTGAACTGATATCATTTAAGTATTTTAAATTTAAATTACTGCTAGAATTGAATTTTATAAGACGAAAGTACATCACTGTGTTAAGGTCCCCCTTGCATTTTTATGGGAAAAGTAAGAAGATATGAGCTAAGGTCCCCCTTGCATTTTTATGTTGTGTCTCCTTCTGTAATATGTACAAGTATTATAATACAAAATAATACAAGTATTACATTTTTGTTAATATTAGACTGATAAAATCTATTAACCCCATGAGTTTCCTAATTCTCACACGATGTGTAAAGTACTTGAATTTGATGGTTAATGACAGTTTAGTCTTTTGATACAATTTTTTTGTTTTACTTATTTAGAGCTTTTTGTTTTGTTTTGGAGGGAGTAATATAGACATATTAAGTTGGATGCAAACTTTCAAATGTCTCAAATTAGCTCAATAGCTAAGTTTTAGCTTGAGTGGGAAGAGATGAAATAGACCATTTAGCCCCGGAAGTACTTCTTTTTGGAGATTTAGGGGGTGTCGGTGTCTCTAACAATGCAAGCTTAGAGGATCTCTAATGCTTATTGTTTAAATTATATGTGAAGTGATTAGTTCTATAGTTTAACATTATTAGTATTGGAGCAGTTACACGTGCACTTGACATTTATTGTCATATTTTCAATAATATATACTAATATTTTTTCACTTTATAATAATATACTTATTCATTAATACATACACAAATTAATATTTAACATACAAAATAGCAAAGCTGGTTTGATGGAGTTGTACTACTAATGGATGTTCTTATGCTTCTGTTTCCATTTCAGGTAATATGTTGGCTTTCATGGTTGGTTCAAAGCAAGCTTTTGAGGTGCCTTTAGCAGATGTCTCTCAAACAAACCTTCAAGCGAAAAATGATGTGATCTTGGAGTTTCATGTGGATGACACAACTGGAGCCAATGAGGTATATAAATATATAGTCTTCTGAGTTTTAACAAATACAGTTCATAACAGCTGCTTACAAAAAACCTTTATCCATAATAAATAAATTGGTTAAATGTGTCTTTAATCCCTATATTTTTTATTATCAATTTTTAGCCCCCACATTTTATAATAAATGAGTGCTTTTATTCACTCATTTTATAAAAACTGGGTGCTTTTAGTCCCTTATTTTTCATGAAAGGAGGGACTGAAAATGGACAGAAAATTTATAGGGACTAAACTTGGAGTATCTATAACTTTATAGGGACCCCAAATTTGCAAAATATTTTTCGTATCAGGTTTTCCATGATAATTTTATAGCAGTGTTGAATTGGTTTGAATTATGGATATTATTAGATGATATTGGCATGCTTTAAAAAAAGACAAATAACAACCATAGATTTTTACTATTTTGTTGACATCATTGATTCGTGTTTACTTGTTTGTAGCTTGTGCTATCTTTTTCTTTGTTTTTGTCATTATCCACATGAATCCATCCATAATATTGATTGCCTAACAGAAATGCATACCGTATTTTAAAAGTAATTATCAAGTGTTTCTTTCAATGATAATAAATAAATAAATAAATAAATGGTTAAGTATTAAATTATAACTTAAACTTGTTCAAGTTGCAGGGTGGTTGGTTGCAGGAGTCAAAGTTGTATTAATTTGGTGTTCAACACAGTTTCTTATTAGTTTGATGTGGCTGTGTTAGCATGGTTAACATGGAGAGAATGAACAGCGACAGCGGTTCTTCAATTAGAAGACGTTCGTTGAGCTTGTCAAGTCATATAAGCCATCACACAGATAATGATGTTGATTGTGAGAGTGTTTCAGAAGCTGGTGACATATGCAACGGTTGGTTCTCATGATTTAAAACTTGTAAGCTCTCTTCATCACTACTTTTCATTTGATTGTGATCTCAGCACTTTAATGTTTCTCAATTAATCATATACGCGGATAGTTGATTTTGTATACTTTCAGGAACCTCCTAAAGGTTTGCCACAGTCACTAGACTATGTTTCATGTATGGCTCACTTAGAGTTGTTAAATATATTCATATTGATGATGGCACTTATGCTAATACAGAAATTGTCACAATAACTATGCAGGTCCTCATAAGATATTTACTGCAAAAGTTATTTGGCCCCGGGGTTGCTAACGTGACAAGCAATCATACTATTCTTTACCTTGACCTTCCTTCTAATATGGTATGTTCTCTCAAACAATATGGTAATAACATTCTTAAAAGCACAATATAAATTAAATTCACCATATCTATTGCGTTTATGACAAAAGGTAAAAGATTAACGTCGTCGGTAGATGGGTCTAAATTGGAATTTTCTAAATTTTGAGGTTGAAGTAGTTAGCATAATTATGGGAACGCGTGTCAACTCTGCAGTAGAGTCATGATATTGATATGCTTGATTGTGAGCATTTACCACAAATATAGTTTGATTTATGTGATTACCAAACTTGGCCTACTTTTTGTATACGACTTGGAGACAGCTACTGCTGTATATAGGAACAGAATTAGTCCAGATCCTATATTTTTGACTTCAGAAGCTACATCAGCAGGTGGATTTTATGTTATTAATAGGAGAGGCCAAGTTTTGTTGGCCACTGTTAATGAGCAAACAATTGTGAATTTTGTCAGCGGCCAAGTATGTTTATGACCTTTTTATCACTTGTATGATGTGAAGCAGGGAATGAGTTGCATTTAACACATTTCATATTGGTTACTACTGCAGTTAAACAATTTAGAGCTAGCTGTCAGTCTTGCCAAAAGAGGAAATCTTCCTGGTGCTGAGAAGCTGGTATGTCAATTTTGTGTAGAACTCAACTTTAGTATTAATACTTTTTCTTTATTGGTTTTTTTTTTGTCAGGGAGATCCCAAGAACTTTGTTGTATTGTTGTTTAATCTTATGCGGTTTCATATAACTGCTGAATAATACTAACTTACATGAAGTTTGGTTATATGTTGAATAATACTAACTTGCATGTAGTTTGGTTATATGCTGAATAATACTAACTTGCATATATATAAAAGTGCAGTATTTTGATAGATAATTACTAGTGTTTCTTTTTGGCTGTCTGTAGTTCAGTTTATTTCAACAGTGTTTGACATACGTTTCCTTATCTTACTGACACTTGTTGTAATTACTAGTGTTTCTTTTTGGCTGTCTGTAATTCTTACACCAGCTTCATTTGGGTAGTATAGATCAGTTAAGAATTCTGACATCAGCTTCATTTCAGTAGTACATATCAGTTAATCTGAGTTAGACCTCTTTATAAATTGATTAATCACTGTACTTTCTTTCAAGTAAATAGATTTAGTTTTTGTTTTTGAAAATATTCTCTTCACTCTAATTTTTCTTGCTTTTTCCATCAATTACATTTTTAGTTCTGTTCAACTTTAATCGCAGTGTTTAATAATGTGATTATCTGTTCTATTTGGCAGAGTGTTCCCGTCCAAGTTGGTCAAACTCCGCCCCTGCTGCAGTATTTTGGAACACTTTTAACGAGGGGAAAGCTAAATGCCTTCGAATGTCTCGGTTGGTTGAACCAGAACAAGAAAAATCTGTTGGAAAACTGGTTGGCAGAGGACAAGCTTGAACTCCATAATGACATATTTTCTAGATTATGAACCTTATTCATATTTTTGGCGCAATGATACTTATTGTTATAAGATTATGATTTGATATGTTTTCGGATTTTTGTATTACATGACATGATTATGGAACTTTCATTTTACATGATTATGAACTTCACGTTTTTTCGATATTATAATGTTTATTTGATATTAAGTTTTGGAATTAATTTTACTACGTTAAAAAGCGATAGAAAAAAATTTAAAAAAAAACTATAAATAAAAATATTATTGTATAAATAATTTAAAGAAACAATAATATAACTATTTAGTAGATAATAATTTAAATAAAAGAATATATTATAAAACAATAATGAACCGTCACAATCAACAATAGTAACAAAAATTAAAAGGATATTCACGACAGTATTTAACTATTGTCATTTCCAATTTATGTCAGTTCCAACCAGTCGTGAAATAGAGTTCACGACAATTTTAAACCGTCACAATCAACATTGAAAAATAAAAATCAAAAGGCTAGTAACGACGGTCTTTAACCGTCGCCATCTCCAGTTTAGGTCAGTTCAAGCCTGTCGTGAAATATAACGACGGTTGTGTGTGACGGTTTTTTCAACCGTCGTTAAACAGCCTGGGGACACACGTTTCTGCGACGGTACTACAACCGTCGTAGAATGTAATTGATGGTGGTTTTAACCGTCGTAACCTGCCAAAATAACCGTCGTAATCCATCGTTTTTCTTGTAGTGAGAATAATCCGATCTCGAGGCAAAAAAATTCGCATTTGTGCCTCCATGTCTGATTGTCGCTTCCTCATTTCATCTATTTCAGCATTTTGTCTATTTCTCATATTCTCCATTTCGGCCTTTAAGACCACCTCACGTTCCTCCGCCTCTCGTCTCGCCTCAAATAGAGCTAACTGTCTCATTGTTGCGAATATTTCTGGTGTCAATTCTGCCGGACGAGATCCTCCTTCCCCATCATCGAGTCTTTGAAATAAAGTTCGGTCCCCTTTTCTATAATCGCCAGCCAAAGACCCCAGACCAAAAAAACATCCATTGACTCCCTTCCCGCCTACTGTTAAATTCCAAATATAAAGATCCACGCGTGGATCAAGCGGTGCATTTCCAATCGGCACATATTGAGGATTTTCAGTTAGAAATTGGGCAAGCAAGGTCTGGTACATCTCCTACACACACATTAAAAAAAATTAAATTAAATATAATTTAAACAATTTAATTATATACAGTAATTATGAAATTAAAAGAATTCAACTATAATAAACAAGTTACCAAGGTTGATTTGGAACGGCCGTCAACAAACTCCCCCGATTTTTTGGTTCTGGTCTTCACAAATAGCTCATTAATTCATGGTTCCCTCCCCAAATCCTTTTTCTAATTAAAATAATGAAGTTTAATTAAATATATAATAATACAAATAAAACTTTAAAAAATAGTTATAATTACCATTCGTCGACGATGTTTGCCGATACTGATACTTCCAACTGTACTAAGACAGCCACCTGCTTCAGATGCCCTCATCTTTTTAGCATGTTCAGATCTTCTCTGAAAATCTTCTGTCTTCCACCACTCAATAAGTTCCCTAAATATTTCCTCGCCTATCCAGTTAGGACGAGTTTGATCTTTGTCCCAACGCTGTCTAGCATTCCTGAGCATGTCAGATAATCTACTAGATACCTTACTTCTGGAAAAAAAAATTAATTTTGAACTCGTCAAATTTTTGCCACGTACATCTTTCCTGTAAGTTATATGACAGTAAAATAAAATGTTTGATATATATAACAAAAAATAGTTATAAAATAACAATATAACTATAATAAATTCTAGTTATTATCGAAGAATTTCCATATCCCTTCTAGCCTTCTCATTATCCTTTGTTTTACCTTGAACATCCATCACTGTGTTAAATATATTATCGAAGAAATTCTTTTCAATATGCATAACATCAAGATTATGTCGCAATAAATTATCTTTCCAATATGGGAGGTCCCAAAATATACTTCTTTTTGTCCAATTGTGTTTGACCCCATATCCTTCAATTTTGCATGCTTCACCATAATCTGTAAATTTTGGCAGTTCAGAAACTCGATTCCATATTTCCTCTGGTGACAATCGCGGAGGAGGCAAATCTTTTACTCGTACATCTTTTTTGAAATCAGTCTTGTTTCTTCTAAATACATGGTGTCGTGGTAGGAATCTGCGGTGACAGTCAAACCATGAACTTTTCCCTCCAAATTCCAAAGTAAAAGCCTTTGTAAATTCCATGCAATGTGGGCATCCCATTTTGCCATGCGTACCCCAACCAGATAACATTCCATAAGCGGGAAAGTCATTAATAGTCCACATCAACGCAACTCGCAAAGTAAAGTTTTATTTGCGAGATATATCATAGGTCCATTATCCAATCCACAACCTCTTCAAATCATCTATTAAAGGTTGCAAATAAACGTTGATTCCGGATTTAGGACTTGACAGTCCTGGAATGAGGCAAGTCAAAAACATGTATGGTTTTGTCATGCACATCTCTGGAGGAAAGTTGTAAGGGGTTATGATAACTGGCCAACAAGAATATGCAATTGCAGATGCTTGGACGTATGGAGTAAAACCATCAGAGCACAGTCCGAGCCTGACATTTCTAAGTTCTGCAGCAAAATCAGAATGTACCCTATCAAAATGTTTCCATGCCTCACCGTCAGATGGATGCCGCATAATTCCTAAACATATTTTGTTTGTATGATGTCATGTCATTTGACTTGCACTATGCATTGAAGCAAACAATCTTTTTAACCTTGGTATTATCGGCAAATAAAACATGGACTTCACTGCTACACGTTGTTGTTTACGGTTGATGGCTTTACTACGAACATGATATCTCAGACTCTTACAGAACTTACATTCCTCCAGCGCCTCATCATTAATACCAAACTCATTGTCATAAAACAACATACATCCATTTATGCAACAATCAATCTTTTGTACTTCTAAACCCAACTTCGACACCAACCTCTTTGCATCATAATAGCTTGTAGGCAAGTTGTCTTTCGTAGGAGTCGGATCCAACATCATTTTTGCAAAGTATTCCAAACATTGATCAAGAACATTCCAATTTGACTTTGCGGCCAATAATCTCACACACATTAATAATTTTGAATCTGCTGACCCCTCAAACAACGGTGTATTCATTTATTTCAACAATTGATAAAATCTTTGTGCTTCCTCATTCGGCAACTCTTCCCCATCAAAATCCTGAGGTTCATCATATGTCACATTTACTCCAAATGCATTTCCAACCATTTCATCGATCAAATTAAATTGTTCATCAAATTCCATATGTGATCGACTGCTTGATGTGTGTGTATTAGTTGTCTCTGCATATACGTTACTCGGCAGTTGTTCTCCATTATATGTCCAAACCCAATAATTTTTAATGAAACCCCTCCTCTTAAAATGACGTTCTACTTCCTCTGGGTTACTAATTATAGGTCTACATTCACATTTAAGACAAGGACATCTCACTCCTCCTTCACGTCGACAACATTCTTGTGCAAATGCCCACGTGATGAACCCATTAACTCCTTCCTCAAAATTTGGCGTAAGTCCATGTCTGCCTGGTAACGTTCTATCGTACATCCAACTACGATAGTAACGAAAATATTTCATACTGCACATTTGTACTATCGTTATACATCATTTTAATAAAATATGTAATTTAAATCTATTTTTTCTATTTCGACACCAACCTAATAAAATATGTTCACTAAAATAATTTATTATGTTTATTAAAATATACAACATATTCTCAAAATATAATATTCTAAAATATAATATATAATTTGTTTATTAATAATAACAGATTTAACATATAATACATATTCATTATTTTTAAAAATATATTTTTCTAAAATAATATATATTATGTTTACTAAAATATAATAACTATTCAATAATATAATATTCTATAATATATATAATACATTATAAAATTCATTATATTTACTAAAAATAACACATTTAAAATATATATAATACATATTTATTATTTTTTAATAAACATACTTTTTGAAAAAATAATACATTTAAAAATAACATATTTTAAATATAATACATATTCTTTATGTTTTGTAAAAAATATCTTTTAATTTTTTCTATTTACAATATTGTTTATTAAATTTTAAAGAAAAAATTCTACTTTTTCTAACATACTAAATATTCTGTTTTTAAAAATTAAAAATATATTACATATTTAATTTGTTTCTAATAAATATTATGTTTATTTATATTATTATGTTTTTAATTTGAAATATATATATATATATTCTAAAAATATATATTTTACTACAAATTATTTTTATTTTTTTCTTTCAACAACAACAACACAATAAACAAAAATAATATTTATAAAATATCAACAAAAAAATATCAACAACAACAGAAATATAAATATTCTAAAATTTTATAATATATCAACAAAATAATATATCAACAACAACACAACACAATAATATATTAACAAAAATCTAAAATTTTCTTCTAAAATTATATTTCATATATCACCAAAATTTCAAAAATAAACTAATTGAAATGCTTAAATACCTCAGTGTGCTAACTCTATTGCAAAGCTTTCAATTGAACTTCTTAAATCCTAGATCTGAAGAAAAAAAATTAACAATTAATAATTAGATAAACATAAAATAAACACTAAAATATTCAGAAAAACAACCTATAGACCAATCACCTTAAATTTTTTGTGAAATTTTCTTTGAAAATGGAGTTGTGACGGAGGCAGTGGTAATGGAAGAAGGAAGAAAATTGGGGAAAAAGGAAGAAGAAAGCATGGAAGGAATGAAATGAGATGTTACTGAAGGAAAATTTTGTGAATTAATATATAGGGAGTCTTGTGTCGTGGTGAACACGTGGGAAGGTAGCCACGTGATTCCCACTTCGGAACCAACCATCATCTTGGGCATTTGCGACGTGAGTTACCTGTGGGAAGTTATCCACGTGATTCCCAAGTCGGAACATTTCCCCATTTAAAATATATCTGTTGCTCACACACAATTAAAACGCAACGGTAAAAAAATTTGTTTGTTGCGACAATCCTGTCACAAAACTGTCACATTCAATTCCAACCTTCAATGTGTCTAAAAAGTTAATGGAGAAGCTGAGATATTTTTTATTTATAGTTTTGCGACGTGCTTTGCATGTGGGAAACTTGGCAACACATGGGAAACGCAATGGTAAATGATTTAGTGACGTGGGAATTACTTGGCAACACAAGTTATTAGCACGTCACTAAATCACTTGACAAAATGGACTTTTTCTTGCAGTGCAAACATCTTTCTCTCAAACTCCGACTTGTATCTAGTAGTCTCATTTTAGTGTATTGGAGACCTCCTTCTTCAAGTTGGGTGTGTCTAAATTTGGACGGGTTGTTAAGAATGGAGTTGATGCTTCTTGTGGGGGCCTTTATCGTGACAATCAAGGTGTTTTGCTTGACGGGTTTCACAAATATATTGGGGATTGTAATAGTCTTGGTTCCGAATTATGGGCGTGTTTTTGGGTTTGGAGTTAGCTTGGAAGTGTGGTTTCAAGAATGTGATTATCCAAGTTAATAATAAATCGATGGTGGATGCTCTTCAAGGGTCATCTTGGGTGCTCAAGCAAGGATCGAAATTGATTAGACATATCTTTCTTCTTCTTCCCCATTTTGAAGAAGTTCAGTTTCAGCACATTTTTAGAGAGGCTAATCTATGTGCGGACTATCTTGTGAAGCTGGGTCTGTCCAGTTATTTTGATTTCTTCTGGTTTGATGAGTGCCTTCTTGTTTTGAGGCGTTTGGTTAGATTAAATTGGTCTAGGTTGTCTTTGAGGCTTGTCGCCTAATTTTTCTTTGTTTGGGCCTTGTGCAACCAGTTACGTCATAGGCTAACCAGTTACGCCTTCGAGAATCGGTTAAGTCACAGGTTAACCAATTACGCCTTCGAGAACTTCACAAGTTAATCGGTTAACACCACAGGTTAATCGATTAGTCTTTCAAAAACTTCATTTCTCTACTATTTAAGATGTGTTGTTTGTCTTGCTCTAATCAATTAAACCATGTATATTACCGCACTTGAATTACTTGAAATACATTCAACGATTCAAGGTATTCAATAAATTGTTTTTAAGTCTTGTGCTCTTTTTTCCGGTGGTGTCCCTAGAAGTCTAGAAGAGCAACAAACTGAGCTCTTTGTCATGTACTAAATCTCTTAACAAGTATGAAGAAATAGGTTCCATTCCTACTTACTACTCCTATATGCAAATTAATTATGGTCATAAATTTTATATGGCAGTGAAACTCAGAGAAGGGGGCGTTGATTTGGTTGGCTATCGTCTAGCATTTTTTCCCTTTTTAGTAAATGCACCAAAAGAAACAATTATAGAATAATTAATTTTCAAAAACAAAAAAGAAATAGTACAAGTCAATTGAATTTTTCAAAAGTTTGCAAGTAGCCCATGATTACACAACAAAAAAAGTTACTAAAATAAAAGTCTCCAATTATAGCCAATGATGAGTACCTAACATAAATGGGAATAGTCCCCACAATCTTCACGTGGACATCTCGTGTGACTATGTGATTGATTCACAAATTATTCTAGCTAACTAGATACCATTTTTTGTTAAATAGTATATTAGATTCCTTATCCTCTCTACACTACACAATCCAAAAATAATGCATCAACAATATTAAACCAAAAGAAGATACTCTCTCCATCAAACCCCAACAAGTACTTGTGCAAACCCTACGGTCACCCCATATGCTATAGATTCTATATGCCAAAGTGAAACATGCCCCATATACATCATTTTCAACTCTTCCACTTTCAAAAAAATAAAAAAGAGTATTTTCCCTTTGTTTTATTTTAGTCTCATATCCACTTTTGACACATATATATACCCTTCACACCTCTCTCATAGTTCCTCAACAAAAACCAAAATAAATATTCTTCGTTCTATAGAAATGTCTGGAGTTTGGGTGTTCAAGAACGGTGTTTTTCGATTGGTTGAAAATCCTCAGGCGGAGGCATCGGAAGGAAGACATGGGAAGAGGAAGATGTTGGTTCACTTGCCGACGGGCGAAGTGGTAAATTCTTATACTTTTCTTGAGAGAATATTGGTTGGTTTAGGTTGGGAGAGGTACTATGACGGAGATCCTGATTTGTACCAATTTCATAAACACTCTTCTATTGATCTAATTTCTCTACCTAAAGATTTCTCCAAGTTCAACTCCATCAATATGTATGATATTGTCGTAAAAACCCCTAATGTATTCCATGTTAGGGACAAATGATGAGTTTGCATGCTAGTATACTCAATTCATTAGATTTATTTTCTGAAGTTTATGTGGTTTCATATACATACATAAAGCTAGAGTTTTATGGAAACTCTAGGGATTAAGCTTGTTGTTTTATTTTTGGTTTATGTTGATAAGAGAGGGGAATAATAAGTAAACTATATTTATAGGATGAGTGATGGTGTTGATGTTTATGACTAGTAGTGTATATTTGCTTGGAGTGCTTTTTGTAACATTTGAGTATTGATTTCTAATAATAACTTTATTTCTTGCATTACAACAACTTTCCATTTCTTAACTTCTCATTATGTACAAGACATGATTTGATTGGTTCCTTTGAGCATTATGGGGCCACTTGTTCCTATAACTCCCTTGGATTAGAACATCTCAAAAGGTATGAGAATTGGTTGATCAAGTGTCAATCTTTTCATGACTTTAATGTTTGAAATACTAAATATAAGTAAAAGAAAATATTGACATGGTACTTGATAAAATTACACATGACAAACTTTTATCTTGCACAGTAAAAACAAATGAAATTCAAAGATAGAGCACCTAATGTGATCCCCTACAAAACATTACTAATTTCCTAAAGTACATAAAAAATTAATATTAATCACATAAAATACAAAAGATGAATTGAACTATTTTTTACTTAAATAACTCACATAGGACTTATCATCCCTTCGGCACATTGAAGGGTAAGTTATTGATACTTAATTAGAAAATGTTGAATATATTTTTAAAACTTATATTTTTAAAACTTAAAATATCCAAAAATAATATGTGAACCTAAATTGTGTGGCTCCTTTACTTATTCGGTAGCTTATAAGTTATAAATTAGTGTTGTAACAAATTCTATCGAAATCGAAAATGTGTATGTCGTAGTCAAAGTCTGTACTTGCATGAAGATGGCTTAATTAGTTTGTCAAAATATGTTAGCTTGTTGTTTAGGTTAACGTGTCAAATTGGGCTAGTCTGTTGGGTCAATTGTCTAGTATGTTAGTTGAAAGTTAAAGTTTAGTTTTCCTATAAATAGTATATTAGTCACCACTTCTCCATCAATCTTCGATAATCCTAATAAGAGGGAGAAAGTGATTTGGTTGAGATTCAATTGTAAACATTATTTTCTAATGTGTAATTGAATCAAGAATTTAATTTTTATACCACTTTGAATTGTCTTTCTCTTCTTTTCTATCTTTTCTTTTCCTTTGTTGTTTTCTTTTCGATCAAGAAATCAATCATACTTTATTTTTTTTAGTATCATTTCACAATATATTTCATTAATTTAATAATAATATATTTAAAATATATTTATATGTTTTCTAGTAATTTAAGGGGAGTCAATAATCCTAATATCAAAAATACTTGAAATAGTTTATTAGAAATAAGTAACCTAGTTTACTTGTTCTTGTAGAAACTCATTCTCTTTTTGGAAAAATGAAGATGATTTGGATTAATCAAAGATTTTTAGAGGTATTTGTATCAATTTCTTAGGGTCATGCAAGTAGAAGTGAAATTTGGATCCTTATGTAAAATGACCACAATTTACTTATGATTATTGTTTAGGTCAACAAGTATGTTACAATTAGCATCTTCTTAGGACATGTACATGTTGTTATTGTACTAGTGTATATGCAAGTTCTAATCTGGATAAGAAATTTCCTTAAAAATATCTATAATCTAAAAAATATCTTTTAAATTTTAGAGATGCATTTCCAAGTGTACCTCATGCACACACAACTCATTCATTTTTTAGGCATATCTAAAATCTTATGACTTAATTTATTCCAAAAATGCATTTCCGGAATGTCTCCAGAAATACATTTCTGGAACTAAAACACTTAGATCATATAAGGTGTTAATGGAATTTGCTCATAAAATCATGTTGGATGTATCACCTTCTTAATCCTCCTGCAAATATAACAAATTTTAAAAGGATATGTAAACATCTATAGTATGTTAGTGTAAAATTTAGACGGTTGTTCTTGCTAACCACTATTTGGAGAAATCTTCCTGAAGCTAGTCAGAAGAGATCACAATCGTCCTATATAATTATGAGGGTTTCGAGTAGTTGTCCTTTTATCATAGGTCAAGCTTTCTTTTATATTGCTTCATTAGTCAATGATCCTTAAAGGTGCGACTCTTCACATCTCTCATAAAGTGACTATGTTTAACGTCTACCGCCTTGTGTAATTTTCAAATAACGCTCTATTCATTAATTTTTGTAACCTCGTGCAATCATGGGGACATTTTGTAATTGTTCCTCATGATCGTCCATATAGCTTCCTAGTACTCAAGTCGGGTCCGACCTGCTCTTCCTTTCGAGTTATCACGTGGTCGACTCTGACGTGCCGGCCTTGTATCTAAGTGAACCCTAATCGAATTCCGACTTGTGCATGGTTATGGTTACCCGACCTACTTGCCTCTTCATACTCAGTTTTTTCACAAGCTCGGCTTCAGGTAATTCCAAGATGTGCATAAGCCCCCTAGTCACGAGGTTTTATTGTATTGAAGTGTTCAGACAAGATAATCTTGGAATTCCCTCTTCTCTAGATCGGCCTCCTACTCGACGAGTCACTGAAGTGTTAGTTGTCTCAATGATGACAAATTTTTCTCTTTCCTCATCGTGATGGTTTTTATGGGAACTCTCATTTGTCATCATTACTTTTTTGTGCTATGAATTATTGACTGTTATAAACTTATTTAAAATAAAAGGAGTTTTGTCATTTCACTTTGATTTTTACCAAAGTTAGTGATCTTCTTCCCAAGCAGTGTGGACAAAATTCTACTTCGTTCATCGCTCGATTCTTTTGCTCTCTCAAGCCCCAGGTATCGTTTTTTCTCCCATTTTCACTCTTTTTTTGGGCCACGACCTTTGATGATGGATAGAGTGAAAATTGATGGCATACCACCTTTGGATCAATCTCAGGCTTGTCGAATGGTTTCCACGCGAAGAGATTGATGTTGTCTCTTAACATGTTGACGATCTCTCCCTCTTCTTGGGATAGCCCCAATCTTATTTGTGTGACTTGAAAACTTTCAACACCTATCTGTATCTTTTTCTCTTCTCCTATTAGAACCAAATTATCATCAACTGGATCACCTTGAGGGTCGAAGTCTACCAGGTGGTCGAGATTTACCAAGTTTACCTTCAAGGTGTTTTCTGTGACCTTATGCTCCTGTAGGGTTTTATTTTTCAACTTTAAATTGTCTTTGTAACACTTCATGGCTAATCTATGATCACCTTTAATTGTTCATATTTGTCTGTCTTCTAGAGGATACTTCATGGTCAAATAAAAGGTGAACAACACTACCTCAAGAGCATTGAAAGTAGGTTTCCCAATGATGATATTGTAGGGTGATGATGCGTTCACAATCAAATATATCACCTTCACGCTTTTTGCATTACTTCCACTTATAAAGGTGGTCATGATAGGCACATGACGCAATACCTGAACCTGCTCCCCGAAGAATCTGACTAGAGTGCCCTTGAAAGGTAGCCATTTGGTCGTGTCCATGCCCATCCCCTTGAAGGCCTCCCAGTATAACTTATCGATTGAACTGCCCAGATCAATCAGCACTATCTTGACGCTCCAGCCATTAATTTATACCTTTATGGCCATGGAGTCGTTTCCGTGTGTTAGCATTCCTTCATAGTCTTGTCTTGAGAATCCAATGATGGTTGGTTTCTCCTCCCTTGCAAATGAAGAGCTCTGTGACACATGCATCACTGATTAGGCATGTCTTTTACGAGCCGAGCTTGTCTCTCCTCCTCCTGCAAAGCCTCCCAAGATGTTATTTTGCGTGTGTTGTGCCACCCGTGTTTCACGTACTTCTTTAGTGTTCTTCCCTTTTTCGGTGGAAGTATTCTCTAAAGTAGGTCGTCTTCTGGATGGACTTCTTTTTCCTACTGATCCTTCTGGTTCCTCACATATGCTAATAGCCGACCTCTTAGGGTTAGAGTTTCTATTTCTCTCTTTAGGTGATGGCATTCCTTTGTATGGTGACCTCTAATTCAATGGTAAGCACACCATGCTCGTGTATCGTTCCCTAGTACAACATTGAATTTCCTAGG
Organism: Lathyrus sativus; assembly: GCA_963859935.3. NCBI lineage: Eukaryota > Viridiplantae > Streptophyta > Magnoliopsida > Fabales > Fabaceae > Lathyrus > Lathyrus sativus. Next base: position 23,705,333 of record OZ012740.1, on the reverse strand, counting down.
TTGATACGGCTCGGGTATCACTTTGAGATGATACAGTTCCTTCAAGATTCCAGCCCATTTTATATTGAGAGGTGTATAGTTCTCATAGAAATTGTCATAGGATCTCCGAGAAGGTCTCATCGTTGATATATCTCTTGGGATGTGTTTTTGGTGTTCTCTCTTGGACCCGGATCCTTCGTGTTTGGATTGTTTTTCTTCTTTAACATCCTAGAACATGTTTCCATGTTTCTCTCCTTGCCTTTAACATAACATTTTGCGGTGTTCATGATCTCCTTCATGTTAGTAGTTGGCTTCCGTGCCAATGAACCGTTGAAGTGATCGGCCTTCAATACATTTTGAAAAGCTCCCACAAACATCTCTTAATTAATATGAGAGACTTTTATGGTTTCTTCATTGAACATCATCATGTATTCTCTGAGGGACTCAGAAGCCCCCTGCTGGACATTGAATAAACTGGTGGTAGTCACCTTTATATGCTTGTTGGCAGAGAAGTGTTGAACCATTTTTTTGTCAGGTCTTGGTAACTAGTAATTGACAGTTTATGAAGAATTATATACCAAAGTAGAGCCACGTCTTTGAAGGTTCCTTCCATGAGTTTTCACTTCAAGGAGTCAGACTCTGACTATTGACATTTGACTGTTGAGTGATATTATGTATTCCTGAGGATCATTTTTGCCATCAAAAGATGGCAAAGTTGGCGGCTTGAAATTCTATGGAACTTGGTTATTCCAAATCATTTTTAACAAAGATTGAGGATCAAGGAGTTCTTCCTCATCCTCCCCCTCCTTTGTACTTTGTGATTGTTGCAAAGTGTGAACACTTTCTTGCAGATATTCATTCTGTTGATGTAGGTTCTCCATAATTGCTAGAAGATGAGTCATGTCTAGGGAGAGTGTTCCTCACTCCTGCTGAGAGATAATCTAGACATGGTATTGATGTTATGCGATGTATGTGTTTCGTATAAGGCCTAGGAAGTTTTTACCGAGGCCCCACGGTGGGCGCCAAATGTTATTGTCAAACACTATTTGAAGAAATCTCCCTGAAGCTAGTCAGGAGAAATCGTAAGGGTCTTATGTGATTAGGAGGATTTCTAGTAGTTGTCATTTTGTCATGGGTTAAGCTTCCTTTTATTATGCTTCATTAATCAATGATTCTTAAAGGTGTGACTTTCACATCCTTTATAAAGTGATTATGCTTAACGTCCGTCGTCTACTGTAATTGTTAGATAATGCCTTGTCCATTAATTTTTGTAACCCTCATGCAATCATGGAGGCATTTTGTAATCGTTCTTCATGATCGTCCATATAGTTTCCTAGTACTCAGTTCGGGTCCGACCTACTCTTCCTTTTGAGTTATCATGTGGTCGGCTCCGACGTGTCGGCCTTGTATCTAACTGGACCCTAATCGGATTCTGACTTGTGCATGCTTATAGTTACCCAACCTACTTGCTTCTTCATACTCAGCTTTTTCACAAGTTCTGCTTCAAGGAATTACGAGGTGTACAACGGTAAAAGGAGAAACAAAATGGAAATTGAATATCAAGAATAATCATGAACAGAAATAAGATAAATGACATTATATATACCCACCCTGTGTGTTGGAATACATATTTCCCCAGAGGAAATGATATTAATCTCACAGTTATCAACCAGAGGTTTCGTTTCAGATACAAGTCACATTGATCCTGCAAATAAATCAGCATTTCAATCAATAATATATTTACCTCAATCATTTGATGAAAATGGAAGAACAACAACCATGTCAAGCTACGGGAAAAAAAAAAGTCATTTGTATACTCAAGTGAATATGTTTCACAACATAATATGTAGCAGAATATTCTGTCATAAATTTTGAAATTGGAGTGTGGCTCAAAAATATATAAGTTGTGTGTACATGGATACCTCTAAAGATGCATCTCCAAAATCTAATATATTTTATGTCCTAATTAATTCCCTCTCCAAATGTTAGTGAGGGGCAGGTCATAACCTTAAGTTACTAAAGAGGTACAAATGATGAAGTAGGTACAAATGATGAAGTCGTATATGCGTTAATCCATATGCATCCTTTTAATACTCCATGCCCTGATGAATTTCAAAGGATTTTCTTTAAGAAATATTGGCAGATCATAGGTGAGGATACTTGTAGCCTTATTTTGCAAACTTTCTCTAGAGGCTGCTTTAACTCTGCCTTGGCCTAAACACTTATATTCTTGATCCTCCAAGTTAATTTTTCTAAACGTATTAAAGTCATTTATAGCAAATGCATTAAAAGAATCAAATATATACTAATAATTTATGTTTTGAAATAGAAAAGAAATAGGACAAGTCAATTGAAGTTTTGAAAAGTTTGCAAGTAGTGAGAAAATGTTGGAGGGCTGTCGTGGGGAGATTTGGATTCTTCATCCAAAATGACAGCAAAGTTAACTTAGGCCACTCAAACATGTATCTGACTTTAATGTATTCGTGAATCATTGGAGTAATTTAGAATCTGTGTGGTGAAGTGTACCGAAAACAAGAGAGTGACACGTCTACAGTGGATAACCTCAGCCAAATAGTTTGCGACAGTTGTGTAGTAGTTGTGAAAGGGACAAAAAGACAAACACATCTAATAAGAGGTAAAAGTTGACTTAATGACAAGCATATTGCAGCCAACAGCCGTCGTACTTTTACATAGGAGTATCATCATGCAATGGTTGAGTCAAGTAGAGTGGACATGGGGTTCACGTGCGAATGATTGTAAAAGGTGGTCACTGATCCCATTTGCTTGGCCTTGGTTACCACGTGCTTTTCTGTAGAATCCCAATTTTCTGAAAACGAAGTTTTACCCAATAGCCTCGTAGAATTTTATTTTCGGTCCCATTATCTTGACAGATATTCACATCTCTATGAATCTCAAATAATATTAGAATTAAGATAATAATAAAATCACATTATATTTTATTTTTATTAAAAGAAATAAAACATTTAACTCTGTTCTTAATTTGTTTGATAAAAAAATTTAATTCAGACTTAAGTCATTTAAGGTGCTCAATAATTTAGTCAACAAACAAGATTCATACAGTTTTTTAGCATATAGTAGATTAATTGATCTAGAAAATATCTACATCAACCTATGAATTAAAAACAAATCAACACCAATATCACTGGTGGTATTTGTCCTATACCAGCACAATCCTCAACTATATTAGTTTGATGACAGAAAATATCAAGCTTGTTTGTAGTGGGAGTCATCTATAGTGGAGTATACCAGACCATCATCTTCAAGAGCTTTTACAGACAACCTGGCATCATGAACAGATTTTAGTTTAAATTATAAGCAAATGATTTGCATACTCATGACAAGACAATAAAAATAAGAGAACTGACTTGATCCTATCCAATGGAAGCTTGAGCTCTCTTGCTAGTTCTTCAACATGTATTCCCCTTTCATCTAACCTGCAATTTATAACAAAATTCAACATTTCTCAGCATAAGATAAAAACTCACATAAGTAAAATATAGTTGAAAGATGGAGAATATAGATATCCTACTTGAAACCACTAATGAAAGGTAATACTTCATGAGACTAAATGTTTTCTGAATTATAACAACTCACATGCTTGAATGCTGCTGCAGATAGTCAATCACTAATTTATCACAGTCCTTGAGTGCATCAGTGCTATATTGTGTATATCCCTGAGGTTGGGAATATTTTATCAGCAATCCAATCATACAAAAAAAAAAACAGTGACTTACATCAAATGTCATACCAGATTAGATGGTGCCTGAGATCCATTCAGTGCACTTTTGACAGGAGTGTTCATAGACGGGTTTGATGGAGGATATGTAGAAGGGGTTCCTTCAAACTATAACCCAAAACATAAAAGCAAGGCATTACGTTAAATTACATATTTGCCTACTTAAGCAAGGTCCAATGTAATCTTACAAATGGGTTCTAAACATTTATTTAAATTCCTAAAGTTTAATAATATAGGAGTAACTGAAAATATTCTGATAAAATACAAGAACTACATGTACCTTAACTTTGGCACAGAGGTGGCTATGTATGCAATCTATAAAGTGAAAGGGGATCTCATCAAAATTTGTCACAGGCCTGTGAAATACCAAGTATGAAATAACCATGAATAAAAGAGTAGTGTAATATATTTTTTCATAGTGAAACATAAGCACAGTAGTGTAATATACTCTAGAAGAGCCAATTGATGTTCTTATCAGGATTAAATATGAGTTAAATATTCGGCATACTTATTTTAGCACATATTGTTTAAGTTCATTCACACTGACTAAAAATTGGAAGAAAAAAAAACAGAACATGAAATTCTGAAAAAAAAAAGTCAATTATGTAGATAATTTAGAAACCAGAAGCAATCAAATTTGAACCTGATAAAATCCCAGCTGCCAAGCAGGCAGATTCATTTTAATAACCAATAACAGAGAGCACTAAATGATATGTTTAATGAAAAAATGTTGACATTCAATAATAGGTTTTTATGCTTTAATTATTTAATCTATTTTGTATTCCCTAGCTTGAACTATCGGTATTCCTTAACATGAATTTTCGCAATACTATTGAACCCTGACAGAGCACCAAAACGGGACAGGCAGGCACATTAGACCTACACCCTAGGTCCACCCTACACTAAGTGTGGGCAAAACGGGAATGGCACCCTTAACTATAACCCATAATTAGAATGAATCCAGATAAAACCAAACACAAATATCTAACACAGGATAGCACAATTTTCTACAAATGAGCACCCTAAAAGTTGGAAACAGGTGTACACTCAAACACCCAAACACATTCTAGAACTAGCCAATTCACTTACAATATAGCTTAGATGATGATGTAAAAAAAAAGCTTTCACCTTGTGGATAAGGTCCTTGAACTAGTGGTGATGGGAGTATGTGTTATCAAAGATTCAGAAGAGAAAAACAAGTCAACTGAATATAAAAAGCAAATAAACAGACATGGCAGAATTTATAGACATAAAAATGAGTCTGGCCAACATGCCTGACAGAGAAGGCACCAAGCTGCTTTACACCTTGAAAGCTCTTCAAGTTCCCATAAACACGAACATACATGCCATTCCTGCCATTGAATAATTGAATAATCAGAGAATAATCAGAGAAGGTGAGAAATATCACATACCAAGACTTATAAGTAAATATCATTTGCATACATAATTAATAATTGAATAATCAGAGAATAACCAGAGAAGGTGAGAAATATCACATCCCAAGACTTATAAGTAAATATCATTTGCATACATAGTTAAGAACTTACAATACTTCCTCCATTTCCTTTGTGTCAAAAGTCTCGTTGACCCTAATTGAACAACCAAAATAAAAATTAAATCTAATTTACACAACATGTGTGAATAAATCTCCTAAATAACTCTTTAGAAAAGAAACATAGTATCATTTAACATGCAGCAAGTACCATCTTCGGCATTTGATACGCCCAGTTCCATCATCCAAAACAAAATTAACATCAGTGTTCCTTTCAACTTTCTCATATACAATTCCAACCAAAGTCACCTGAACCAAAATACATGATTAATTAGATGCAAATCACATTGTGATAAGACAAGCAGCATGATTGTACTATCACAGATCCACGAAAACAACTAACATAAAAAAAATAACAAAACAAACACAATTCACTAGTATCATATCACAAATCACAACCAGTAAATTAACAAATTAAGCAAGTATAAAGCACTAAAATAATTTCAAATAAAAAAAAATAACCGTACATTAGTGAGATCCACGCCGTTGATCGCGAAATTGGACTTTTCATCACCGGATTGAGAAGCTTCACTGATCTGCTTCACTGTAACTGGAACTAAACCCTGAGAATCGCGGCTCTACAAAGAAGAAAACAAGCAACACAAACACAAAACTAGGTGAATTGGTATAGTATAAAGCAAAAGCTATTGATTTTCCATCAAGCAAGATGAGAAAGATAGCTTACCTTAGTCGGTGCCGGAGAAGATTCATTTAGTTGCGAGGACGTAAATCCGCCGCCGGAGAAGGCGTTGGAAGAGTCAAATTGAGAGCTGGAGAACATTTTTGAAACCCTAGAAAGAGATATCGTAAAACGAGTGAAGTGTGTAACCGCTAGAGTTAGAACAATTTGTGAAAAAGGCGTGAATATAAATTAGAAAAAGGGATTGTGTTGTGGTGTTAATTTTTGTTTCCCGCCATTAATGCCTTCGATTTTTCCCGCGATTTAGGGTTTCAACTTTGGGCTTTTCCCTCTAATATTATATCGCTCTCTCTTTTCTTTCTTTTTTCAAGATTATTAGTTAATTAATATATTTATTTTATTTTTTCTGTAATTTGTTATATTTATTCTATTTATTTATTTAATAATAATCATTTTATTAATTTAATTTTTTTATTAATTTATTATATCTATTTATTTAATAATATGATATTGTTGTTTTTAATTAATAAAAGTAAAAGTTGTTAACTAATTTATATATTGACTGTGTTTTTTAAAAAAAAATTAACAATTTAATAATATGTATATATAAAAAATAAAAATAAATATCATATTTAAATTATAATCCTATAATTTCTTCTATCAAAAATTTTCACCAAAAAATTATAATATATGACATTTATAATTATTTAAATAATAATTATTAACTTTTAAAATATTAATAACTAACTAAATCATAAATAATAACATTAAAAATATTGAAAATCTCCACCTCCATCTTTATGGTTGCTTAATTAAATAAAACAACTTATAAAAAAAACACCCCACGTTTTCAACTATTTAATTAAATAAAAAAACATAACTTATAAAAAAAAACATCTCACGTTTTCAACTATTTAATTAAATAAAAAAACATTTAAATAAAAAGTTTTTAAAATAAGAATGTCAACCTTCATGTTTTAAATAACTTAACCAAATAAGTAAATTTGAGAAAAACATCAACTTGGTTGTTTAAAATGACAACCTTCATGTTTTTAATTATTTAATTTAATAATTAAATAAAAAGTTAAAGAAAAAAATTCACGCCAAAAAATAGATGTGTAACCCACTATAGCACCAAATTGATTATACGTATCAATTTATTTTAATTTTTAACTTTTTTTCCTTGTGATATATCTACTTTAATAAAAAAAAATTAAAATACACACGGTAACTACTATCACTACTCTACTATACGGGTGGATAAAAAATCGAGATTCGACCGAACCCGATTCATCCATTGAAAAAATCAACTCTTTGGATTGTTTATTTTGAACCTATGAGTTTACAAGATGCTTTATTCAGTTTAGAACATATGTGATCGGTCGAAATCGGATCCAAAAATTCCATCCGATTAAAACCATCATCGACCAAAAAAATTTATTTATTTCAATTTGTAGGTTGTTGTATATGTAATAATTATATGTGTAGTTGACTAGATGACACAGCATCTCATCAACTTAATCTTGAGACACACAATTGGCTAGTACTTTCATGTGACCATCACTATTATTATTTTTTAGCTTAAATTTATTTTTTACCTTAATTACTTATAACTCTATCTTCTCATTTTTTTTAAGAAAGTGTCATTGAGTTTCACTTTTTTTCTTCTCGCAAAGAGAGTCATATTTCATTTTTTTTTATCTTATTCCTTTCAATAACTAGACCACCATTAAAGCATCTTCATTTACTCTCTTAGTTTTTAAAACAAGAAGACATATATTTGAATTTACACTAAATATACCTTTAAGCTTATCAAATTTTGTCAAAGCACATCTTTTATCTATCCACATCTAAATAGAATATGTCTTCATATAAATTAATTTTGTCTTCATTTCTGTAGATCTACTTCACATTCTCAGTTTGTTTGTGTGGTGTTTGAGTTTTTATGTTGGTTTTCTTCACTACAATTTATTTGCTTCAGACCAGACTATCTGAATCGCACAACTGTCGAAACCGAAAAAACAAACTCAAATCTAATCAAAATTAAAACAGTCGAGATTGGCCCACCATTTAAGACCTGTGGGTTGTTCCAATTTGGATATTTGACCCTAAATTCGTCTGAACCCGACCATTTGTCTAGTCCTACCCCACAACCTCACCTAATTGTCGGTTTTTCTTTTCTAATTTTATTTTATTTTTATTTACTCTCACTCTTCCTACATCTTTTATACATCATTTTTATTCTTTCTCTTTCTAAGAAATTAGTAGGATATTTGTGCGTTCGTACGAGCACAGATGTGTTACGCGCATTTATTTTTAAAATATAATAAGAATGTAAAAAGAAAAACAATTTCTTTTACCAAAATAGTTTATTATTTTTTGAAAAAAAGACAAATTTTATTTACCAAAATAATAACACAAATAAACATATTTTGTCTGTATTTGGATTTATACATTATTTTAAAGATTTTTATTTTTATTTTTTTAATTATACAAAAAAATATAATAATCTGTGCGTAGCAGTCCGCACATTTGTTACTGAGATGTAATAAAAATAAAAATAAAACAGAAAGAGAAAATTATTTAACCAATAAAGTTTATAATTTTCAAAATAAGAATATAATATTATCTATATTTGGAGCATAAATATAATTTGTCCATATATACAAATATTTGGATCCGTTATATATTTTAATGTAAATATTAATTTTGTTTTTTCCATTATTTATAGAAATATGTATACAATCATTCGATTTTATAAATATAAACTAATAACATATTATTTATAAATATTATTTTAATTGTATAAATAAACACATTTTATTTGTGTTTGGATTCATACATTATTTTAAATATATTTATTTTTATTTTCTTTAATTGTACAAAAAATGTAATTGTAACGACTCATGTAATATATATCTAGAATAATATCATATAAATGTTATTATTTGGTACTCACACCATCATAAGTGTCTATTGGCATCATTTACATACTTGACAATTTTACAAAACATAAAGGAAATAACATATGGTACAAGATATGAAAAGTGACAAATAAAAATCTAAGATCTAAGTACAACATCATTCATTGTACATAACACATAGCGGAAAATTATCACAATATAAGTTTCCATTAAAACATCCATACACAACTCTTATTGTATACTAAACCTGCAAACAACACCTGAAAAATAACAACAATAATGGGGTGAGTCAAAAGGGAAAAAAGGATAAGACTTGAGTTCACAAAACTCGCAATGTATAGAAATATGACTCTTGAGTTCATCAACTCAAACAATCATTTTTCGGAAACCATACGAATGCATTTTTCCTCGTCTGATCTTACATTTAGGACTCTTGGCACGGGTCATAGATTCTTGTATCATACTTTGACATATGAATGTGTTCGAATTCTAAGGGATAACTGTTAAATGTAATTCATAGTGTGTCGAAGTCGAAATAGCAAGGAAGCAGTCGAAGTCTAAATCAGGTGTCGAAGTGTCGAAGCTTTCAGTGTGTCGAAGCAGTTTGTTTTGACACATATTTGTTTTGATGAGATTTGATATGATTTATATTTGATTTGATTTTGAATATTTTGGGTCTTTTATGTTTTGGGCTTTTGTAAACCTAAAACTATAAATAGGTGTTTTGCTTTGTAATCAAATAGAACAGATTTCACAGTTGCAGTTGCAGAGTTTAGCAAGTGAAAGTTCAATAGTAATCAGAAATCCCACAGTTTGTGGGTAACACAATTTTCTCTAAATATTTATTCTCTCATTCTTCTCTTTCTTACTGTTTGTTTGCTATTCTTCTTCTCTTTTGTTGCTCTTGATAACTTTCTACTTGTTATCACCATTACTATCATATTGTGGGTTTGTTCATCAATCTTGAGATTAAGATTGAATGGAATTCTTCATAGGGTGTGAGGTGAATTTCGAACAATAACATCAATCTTACGAATGGTCGCTTCCTACGGGACTTCCAACCCATTTCAAACCTTTTACCCGTAAGCTTCATTCGCTTATGTGGACTCAAGCCTACCAAAGTAATGGTGTGTACATCCCAAATGAGCTCTACATAAGCATCACTCTTTGGACAACACGAATAGGGGGTTATTTCTGACTATGTGATAAAATATAACATAATGTGATTGTATTCGACGATCACAAGGTGATTACATTCACCTTAATCACAGGATAACAACATATGTTCCATACAATGAATCACACTCATAATTATGGTAAGCATTCATCTATGACACTCACCTAGGTGTCATATTGCAACAATGTCACCTAATAGTGTTGTCTAAATCATGCTTGTAACCTAGTTATCTTTTTAATTCATTTACCTAGTTATAAGCCTAAGTTTCCTCACTCGTCTTCATAATGTTTTAAGCATGTTATTACACAACCAATACAATCACAAGACCAAGCATAAATTATGAAATGTATCACATAAGCAAAACAACAATATATAACATATATTAACATATAATTCATAAACATGCATATTGCTATCTCCACCAAGAATCCTTGGTTAATTCATGATCTCACAATAAATAGGACTTTCGAAGCCAAGCTTTTCACCAAATAGGACTTTTGGAACAAAGGTTCCTCACCAAATATAAAACCAATTCTCATGGTGTTCGTCAAAATACTAGGCGTTCATCTTTACCCATTCACATATTGTTCCACGTTTATATCAACTCATTACTGATCTATTAATCAATAACATATCTATATTCCTACTTTCTATCACTTAGAGCATTTAAATAGCTACCAAACACTTTCGATTGTACCTTAATCCGAGTTACGTTTCTCAAGTTATATAAAAACAAGAAATAGAATATTTACACCCGTCATGGTCGCTCAGCGAGCAGCCAACGAGGTTGGCTCGCTTTTAGTTCGCCAGGCAAACCCCAGGCGAGATACAGACAGAACAAAAAATGCATCATGATCGCCAGGCGAGACATCAGTGAGGTAGCTCACTTTCTATTCGCCAAGGCTCACTCGGCGACGCTAGTAACAACACAGTTCACTAAAGCTCTCCCAGCGATGATGACAAAATTCATCTCGCCCGACGACTTAAGCAAAACTCAAAATCTGCATAACGTAAACTGAAGGTAAACATGGCCAATATCCCAAACACACATGTTCATACAACATCAAAAACACCCACTTGTCATGTTATAACATCATTAAGCATGAAATTCATCAATTACAACATGAAAACAACATCAATTCAATTTCAACGCAAAACCCTAACCCACTAATATTTTCATATTTCTCCCCAAAGGCTACACTATCTAATAGAACTCACCTTATTAAAGAAAAAGATGAATTGATGATGAATCCAAGAACTTTCTATCTCTCTTCCATGAGTTTTTCTTCTCTTTTTTCCCTTTTATCTCCTCTTCCTCTTTTCCTCTTTCTTTCTTCTTTTTTTTCTTATTATCTTCTTCTTCTTTTCTATTTCTTTTTTATTCTTTCTCATCCACTCATAACATTATATATATATATATATATATATATATATATATATATATATATATATATATATATATATATATATATATATATATATATATATATATATATATATATATATATATATATATATATATATATATATATATATATATACTTATCTGGGTCCACAACGAGTAATCCAGTTGACTAGTTCACACAAATTACGAAAAAGGAATAGTTAAAAGAGAGAAAATGGTATTTTTACTAAAGTACCCTTATCATATATTGGGAATGATGAAAATAATTTTAATTAAAGTATAAAATTGGAAAATATGCATTGAAAATTGAAATTAATCACTCATTTTGAGACACTCTTTTATTCCAAATGGGTCACTCGTTATCGGATAGAGGGAGTAATAATAATATATAATGATATAAAATATCTTCATTTGATATTTTGTCTTCTAACACCAATTGACTAAATAATAGTGTTACCAAAATGTCTCATCATATACTTTGTTAATATTGGTATTTTACTTTAATATTAATTAATCTTTTTCGGAGTTCATTGGTTACTCTATTGGTCACAACTGATAACATTTATAACACTTCAGAGGTTCAATTGTTCTAACTGACAAAAGATGGAGTACATACGAAATCAGTTGATCTCAACTCACACCCAATTGAATATTTAAGAAAATATGGGATATTACATTAATAATTTGTGCATTCGCACATATTCTAGTCTGGATACTCGTGTGTTCGCATGGGTAATGATGTATTATGTGCATTTGTTTTTAAAATATAATAAGAATAAAAAAAACAGAAAGACAATATTATTTAACCAAAAAAAAATTTATTTTCAAAAGAAAAACATATTTTTATTTATATTTGGAGCATAAATATAGTTTTTTCATATATACAAATATTTGAATCAACTGTATATTTTCTCGTATGTAAATATTAATTTTGTTTTGACATTTTTTATAAAAATATTTATGCAATAATTTAGTTTTATAAATATCAACTATAGTATTTATAAATATTGTTTTAATTATATAAATAAATATCAGTAACATAAATAAACATATTTTGACCGTGTTTGGATTCTTACATTATTTTAAATATATTTGCATTCGTACAAATTCTGGTATGCATACTCGTGCATTCGCACGAGTACTAATGTGTTATATTCATTTGTTTCTAAAATGTAATAAGAATTAAAATACATAAAGACGACATTATTTACCAAAGAAAATTTATTATTTTTAAAATAAAGATATGCTTTATTTATATTTAGAGCATAAATATAATTTGTTCGTATATAAAAATATTTGGATCAACGATATATTTTTTCGTATATAAAAATATTTGGATCAATGATATATTTTTTCGTATGTATAAAGACATATTTATTCAATTATTACCTAAATTGCATAAATTTCAATAAATAACACATTTTTTTTTCTTGTATTCGGATCACAAATTTTTGTCTTTACCCTAATTGATTATTTTCATCAATTAGACACATTTATTCAATCATTATTTTGATTATATTAATTTTAATAAGTGACTCATTTTTTAATTGTATTTATTGTAATATTATATTTTTTCCCTGTAATACATCAGTGCCCACACACGGGTACTGCAAAAAAAAAACACATGTTGTTCAGATGTGTTTGAGCAATTTTTTAATAAAACCGCGCATTTCGGTTTGGTTTGTGATTTGTATTTTGCAAACCGAACTAAATCAAATCAACATTATGTTACAAAGCAAACTTCACTTATCTCACATCCAACCCAAAACTCAAACCTATTATGTCTTAACCATACAATTACAAACGATTTTCTCTCACTCACACTTAAGGTTTCAGTTTTAACCTTCTTAAATCTCTCATAGTAGTATGGTGCATTCTTTTCATCTTCTTTGCCATGTACGTTTCGCCTCTTTTACTTTAATTTCTCCTCTCATGTTCATTCTTTTTCATCTTCTCATTTTTACGTTACTGTTTTCTCTTCCAATTACATTTTTATCACACTTTTCTTTTCTAATCTTCAATCTCTTATGTTCTTTCTTTTTCTTCTTCTCTAATTTCTCTTCTCATCTGTTTTTTATATTTTATTATAATGTCTTTGATATTATATTATTTTATTCTACTATTTTATGTTTTTTATTCCACTTTTTTTTAGTCTTAATTTTATATATTGAATGAGAAGATTTTGTCTAAATATGATGAATTTTAATGCTATTTGTTAATGTATTAATGACTAAATACAAAGTTATGTTGGTCTCTAGAAGTGTATGTATGGCTCAATAAAAATCTTGTAAAAAACCGAAACAATCCAAACCACATTGGTTTGGTTTGATTTTATTTTTAAAAGGCAACCGAACCAAACCTAACCGCATATTTTTTTCTTTTGCGGTTTGAATGATTTTTATGGTCAAAACCGCTTCATATCGCATCGTGAACACAACTAGATACGAGAATTTGTTCACCTACATTAAAAAAAAGTCGATAAATTATCATTTTTTAAATATTTAGATTGATAGTTTCATATGATTTTTACAATAGAAAGAAATAAATTTTAATAAAAATTATTATTAATTAATTTATTAATGACACATTTTAATCTTATTTGAATCAATGTCATACACATTGAACTGATTTTATTATAATTTATAACTAATTGATAAATAATACTAAATCATTTTTAATTTTATATTCAATAAAATTTTAAAAATAATAAAGACTATTTTAAATGCAACTTAACTATCATTTAAATGTAAAAAGAATAAAAAAAACAAATTAAATACATAATCTATATGAATATAAGGAAAAACTAACCTAAAAATAATTAGGTAACACTAATTTTTGAAATATGAAAATTGGAATTATTTACCTGGATCAAGTTGTTTCTATAATTTGGGAGGAAAAACCTTAAAGGGGTGCATGGTAACAACATGGTCCTTAAGGTGTGCGTGTGTGTGAAGTTTGATTCCAATCAATCTCATTGATTAAATATAACATGTCAAAGTTATGTATTTTTTGCTTTACTCTGGTTTTATGTTTTTCTTGATACATTTAAAAGTTATGTATTTTTTGCTTTATTCTTTGGTTCTATATTTTTTATTCTAAATTTATTTTAATTAAAATTTAATTTATAAAAATGCAAAAGCACTAATTCTAAATAAGTGACCGATTTATTTCAAAATAAATAATAAAATATAAAAACACTCAAATTTAGTTTTAGTAATTGATTATGAGACACACACTATTAGAAAACTTATACATAATTTTGTCATCTTAAAAATGTCAATACAATATCAATTCATTAAAAAATTAGATTAGGCTATGAATATAGTATACAGCAATTCAATCATCATTCAAATCAATCAATTAATCAAGAATATGTTTTTTTTTATGATTACCATTATTAAAAATTACTTAATTTTTTGTGTGGTGAAAGGAGACTGTGAATATCTCTGATATATTTTTTAGTGTTTTAATTACTTAATACAAGTTTTGAATATCTATTTAGGATACGAAGGACAACAAGAACAACGATATATAATTTAAAATTGTAAAGAGCATTTACATAAAAGTGGCATATATTATAAGATATTTTACATTCTGTCTACAGTGTTACAATTGTTCAACGCCTACTATGTTTTTCTCGATATTTAGAATTTGTTCAATGGCTCAATGTTTTTATCAAACTGAGCTTTTGTAGTACAATGTTACATGGATTTCAGTGCCCGTCCACAAACCTCGAATCAAGTATCAACCATTTGCAAGTCAATTTTGTATTGTTGATGAGTTCCTAAATGGGGCATACAACACAGTAGAAAAAGAAATTTATGGAAGTCTCCATCACATTCAACCCGTATTATATATATAACATAGTAATATATAAATCAAAATTACCTTTATTATGATAGTTTTCTGCATAAATGGATCTTCTCAACTTTTTTGCACAATTTGCTTTTTAGCTGTCCATGTAATGACATGTGATTGTCATGTATTGATTGCCACAAAATAAAAGAAAAAAATATTAATCAAGCCTTTGCAATGACATTTTCAATAATTCACACGCCAGATAAAAAACATATGCAGTAGAAATAAGGGGAATCGCTCTCTAGTAAAAAAATCTCAATATCGTATTTGTTTAGAAGAAAAACAAAAATTGTGTTTTCATTATGGTCTTACAAAACGACAATTGCTTAAATACGTTCATATCGAAAAGCGAAAGAGTCAACCAGATAGGTTTTACTCCAATTACTAGAAATGCGTTTAGATAACATACTTTTTCAATTGGGTATGACTGCGACTATTCCTCAAGTCCGCCAACTAGTTAACTACAAACGTGTTTTAGTTAGTTACCTTCTTTGCGGGCTCAACATCTCTATTAATAGTCTTTGGCAACTTACTTGACATGAATGACCCGAGAGGTAATCTGGCAGTGAACTCTTTTTGAATTTATTCAATAGTAAAGTGTTTGTATTTATAACATTGAAAGGTCACCTTAAATTTAAAACAGATTCATGATTTAACTTATATGGTCTTTAGAAAAATTAACAGAACAATGATCATAAACAAAAAATTGTAATAACATGAAAAGTAACATACTCTCATTTTTCTAATAACAGAGCATTATACATTTCAACGACGAACAAACACAAACACAAAACACCAAACCGGAAAAAAATATACAATTTTTACCAAAGAAAAAAACATTGATTTGGATGGTAAATATGAAAAACACAAACACAAAATCAAAATATATATTTTTCTACTAAGGAAAAGAACATTACTTGCACATGAATGAAGAAGATAAAAACTTTTTTCTGTTGTAGAAAAAAACTTGAAAAGAAGAACCAGTGGAGCTTACCACGAGAGACTTTCCTACATTCCTTGACCAATGGTCACAAAACTTGTCTCTTGATTTGACATAAACCATGTTAGAGAAGAGACATTAAAATTAAATCAAGATAATAGTAAGAGACATAGAAAATATAACTTGTAACAGTGAAGTAAAATAACAGGAAATCAACATACCTCATAAAACTACATAATCACTCATTATTTTCAGTATTAATACACATATATATAATAGGAAATCAACATACATTGAAAAAAATATATAAAACATTATTGAAGTATCAATGTAAACATATAACATTAAATCAACATAAAACTATAAATCCTCAAAATAAAGGTACATTCGCATAGCAACCGCACATTCATAGAGCAACGAAACAGATATGCTTTTACCGTATAACTAACCCATGTAGCTTCTTAGCAACTCATTGATGAAATGATTTACATTAACCATATATAATTTCTCAAAACATATGGCAGTAAGAAAATCTGCGACACTGAAAAAACAACAATCTTTCCACACTTAAAAGACTTATTCACCTCATTCTGACATTCATTCGCACGGTGACCTGCGCCACCACATCTGAAAAACTTGAGAGGATTGGAAGGATTTCCTCCCCCACTTGGTTTCTTCCCAGCAACATCTTTCTGCTTTCCTTTATCATCCGGAGCACGGAAAGGTGTATTCCCATGCCTCTGTTTGCCTCTCCTGTCACTTAGATTATTATAGTGAGTGATTCTAGCTCTGTTGTCTTCATCATAGATTCGACACCTGTTCACCAACTCAAGAAAGTATCTGATATTATGATAACCGACACCTAGTTTGATCTTGGGACGCAGCCTGTTCTCAAATTTCATGCACTTCAAACTCATGGCTGCATCAGTATTGTAATGAGGATAATACTTTACCAGTTCGTCGAACTTACCCGCATACTCAGCCACTGTCATGTTCCCATGTTTCAACTCAATGAATTCAATCTTTTTTTTTCGCGAACATCTTCCGAAAAATAACGTTCCAGAAACTCTGCCCTGAACATTGTCCAATTAATGGGACCCTCACCAGCTTCCAATCTCTGGAGGGTGTTGTCCCACTAGTCCTTAGCCTCACTTTCCAACATATGGGTACCAAATTGTACCTCCTGATCCTTTAAGCATCCCATGACTCTGAAGATCTTCTCAATATCCTTCAGCCATTTTTATGCTACATCTGAATCATGTCCACCTTCGAACTTATGTGGCTTGTTATTCTAGAACTTCTCCAAATTATGAAACTCTTCGTTTCCAGCATTCCGATTGATATTCTGACCAATACTCTCTACTGCCTGCGCAACATCTTGTAATGCAACAGCCATCGCAACATCATCTCTACGAGCCATACTGCTCAACATCCACAAAAACACAGGTTAAAAGAAACACACGACTATAAGCATCATATAGTCAGACTCTACTACAACACTGGCCGGACGGACCAACCTACTCTAATACCAATTGTAACACCCCACTCTACCCCGTACACATATTATAAAACATATACGGAAATATTACATAAAAGTACATCAGAGTCCTCAAAACAAGTAGGATGTCACACTAAGTCACTTCATTTTTCATAATTAAACCAATGATATCTAACTTTCAATTAAACAATGGAATAAAGTCAATTGTTCACACATAATCTCCACCACAAGGTGATGATACAACCTTAATCCAACAAATTAAGGATAAGTAACAATTAATCAAGAAAATAAGCAAATATAACGTAATCCCATCATCCCATGTTATGTATCAGAGCGACTCCTAGGACTCGATCAAATAGCAACACACTCAAAGCACTACTCAGGTACCTGGTCATCTGCACTCCCCAAGGAGCACAGGCGCAACAAACAGAAAAGGGTGAGAACTACATTCAATAAGTAAGTAGTGAAATACACATGCTAAGGAGTAGTTACACACCACACATACAATCATACACATACAATGCATATACACGTGCCACCTTAATCACTCAGCATCAATAGCCCATATTCAAATACAAATATGCAATGTGACTCACTAACTCGACACACTGCATGTGGTACCAACACAATCACATATGGTTCACCCTAGAACCCGATTCCCGTCGGAATTCGGATAAGTCGTATACGTTCCTTTGAACTACAACTTATCTCCATAACGACTTCCACATGAAGTCTTGATGAAACTAGGCACCCACCATGGACTCCCACCTAGCCATATCCACAAGACACATGACATGAAATGTATGACAACACAATTATGCAATATAATAATTCAAGCATAATTCACGATCAATAATGATCCACACAAGCCATCCGCTTACTGTAATCCTCTCGGGAATTACCACTATCGCACAAGATTATCCAATTTTGACAATCATGGCTCATACTCATCAAAACACACCCATAGGGGCACACCCAGACAATTCCATATTCTCTTGATTTAATTTATTACAAATCTTTCTTAAGTTCATTTTAGTTCTATTAATCCCACTGATCGAACGAAATTGTGTTCCAAGCGAACACGGGACATAAATCACAAAAATTAGGGAAAAGTCATCCCAGACTGTCCATATGCGTACCAACATGGTCCATACGCGTACCAACATGGTCCATACGCGTATTGCCTGTTGTCATACGCGTATCAGACCTGCCTTACGCGTATGACCAGAAGGCATTCACCTCCCAAAACCCCTCAGAGTCACTCCTTTACGCATATGACTACCCTCATACGCGTATTGCCCAGGCCCATACGCGTACCATACGCGTATCACCAGATGGTTGTGCTGGCACTGGGGACAGGACAAGTCTGCTACGCGTACAGCCCCTTGGGAAGTCCCTCATACGCATATTGACACCCCCAATACGCGTATGACTAACAAATCTGTCAAAAAACTCAGATCTCATCATCTCCACGAGTTCCTACTCAAGATTCATCATTTTATCTTCCCATTCATCCTAAAACTCAGATTTTAATCGACTCAAGTGAATCCTATCTTCTATTCTTTCAAGATTCTACTTATTAGATCTAATTTCGACTACCGTTAACCCTTAATTCTCAAATTGGAATATTCAACAATGATAGCAATTACAATGAAAATCATGCTGTTACGACAATCAGACCAATAAGCAAGAACAAACAAAATTCTTACGAGAGAAAGGACCTCTCACCACCCTCTCATGTTAAATCACCCATATTGAAATTCATTCTCCCCCCTTACCTTGGATTGAAGCTTTTTCCTTGACAACAATAAATAATTAGTTCTTTTTGCCCCAGCTCTCCTTTCTCTGCCTTTTTCCTCTTTCACGTGTTAACTAACTAATTCCCCCACTAACTCTCTCTTAACCCCTTAATCAGGTTTTAATTCATTTAATTTAATTATTATTATTAATAATAATAATAATAATCATAACCACCATCCTATTAATATTATTATCAGTAATAATTAAAAAATAATATCAATAACTATAGTATTTTTATTATTGTTTTTAAATGGTTAGCATTATTATAGGCCAACCTCACCCCAACTAAGGTCACCTCTCACTCTCGCCCCTAACCTCATACCCTTAATTAAGGACATCACACCAATACACACACAACAAAGTATAAAAAGACTAAATAATTCAAATAGGGTGTTACAGAGTATGCGTCTGGATTCTGCATATATTTATCATTGCATCCTCAAATGCGTAGCATTTCCATTTCGTATGGAGTATTACGTCATTTTCAAACATATGCATGTGAAGCATAAGCCAGTTTTGGTACCTTGTGCGGGAGCCCAAATCAAATTTTCAGTCAAATTAGTGACATATCCTCAGAGAGAATGCCAAGTCATTCCCCAATAGACATTTCACTCAAATCATATGCTTACATTTCTTTTGGGTCTTAGATCATACATCGATCTTACCCTCGGTCATTTCTTGTCCATCAATCCTTTGATTACGACATACCAAGCAGGTCTTCTTCCCGTCAACTATTTGACGATGTGTTCCTTCTGATAGGTTTTCTTTCCGCCAACCCATTGATGATGTGTACCCTCAGTCAGTTTTTCTTTCCGTCAATTCTTTAATGATGTGTTTCTTCGATGAAGTTCCTTCTACTATGTCAATCCTTTGACGAAGTCAGTTTTTCTTGCCATTAACCCTTTAATGACGACATTCCAGATGTTATCTTTCTGTCAACCCTTTGGCAATGTGTCTCTTTAATGAAGTTTTCTCCCCGTCGACCCTTTGACGATGTCAGCTTTCTTCCGTAAAATCTTTGATGTTGTGTCCCTCTGATGAGGACAATTGTCCTTCCATTAACTCTTTAATGGATAAAATTGGTGTTCTTGTAATCCCTAACTTAGTCGTTTTGTGGATGTTATCCTAATTTTTGGTTGGTAGTCCGTCGTTTTGTGAATGTTATCCTAACTTTTGGTTGGTAGTCCATCGTTTTGTGGATGTTATCCTAACTTTTGGTTGGTAGTTTGTCGTTTTGTGGATGTTATCCCAACTTTTGGTTGGTAGTTTGTTATTTATTAGATGTTATCCCAACTTTTGGTTGGTAGTCCTCTATTGTTTCCTTAACGGAGTCATCTTCCTTTCAGGTTGTAAGTCGGTTGATTCTACTTCCCGTGTATCCCAACTTTTAGTTGGTATCTCTTGTGGGC